>OX246749.1:13005724-13030724 GCA_945910005.1 Isoperla grammatica
TCTCTCTCTCTCTCTCTCTCTCTCTCTCTCTCTCTCTCTCTCTCTCTCTCACTCTCTCTCTCATCACTCTCTCTCGTAGACAAAGCAACTCGGCAGTGAGCGTGTTTTATGTCGCCTTGCGCAAGGTTGGGTTTGAGAGTGAATATGTGGCGTCTCAGACAAACTTGGGAATTATATACAAAAATCTGTCTTGCAAATTTTAAAGAATTACCATGAATTTTTAAATAGAATTTTGGCTTAAATCCAACTTAAGATAATTTCATTTTTTTCCAATGTTGTTGATCGATAACAATAACTGCTCTTTGATTATCGATACCCATATTTGGTATCGATGCCCATAAATATTATTATTATGATATATATTACATAGCTAATAAAATAATATAGGCTTGGTATAATAAATATATTGTATAAGTTGCATTTAGATTCCCCCCCCCCCCCTTGTTATTTCATCCCTGTCCCTGTGTTTTTACTGAAAGGTATTGCTGCCAGGGGTAGCTAAATCTCCACCTCTGCATCCCCATCTCATATCGTAGCAAGTGACTTTATCTCGTAACGTTACAAATAATCATAAATTTTTACATACTGCATTTACCTGAACTTAAGAGTATAATTATTTTCATTTTTTATAGTTAAAATATCGGGGGTCGTCTTAAATTCGCGTATTAAGATTGTGAATATGAACATGATTCTTTCCAATTAAAATTCTTGAAAATAGGGGGGTCGTCTTATAATTTAAAGTCGTCTTCTATTCGGTAAATACGATACATATATTCCTAACCAGAAAGTGTTAGGTTTGTACATTATGAACCAAACCAATGGACTCTCAGATTGCTTCTAAGGCCACTGCGAGAGCAATAAATACCCCAAAGAAATGTTTGCCTCCGCAGCTTACTATCCATGCAGATACTATACTTGGGCCACCCCCCCCCCTCCCCCCTCCGGCAAGCCGTCAATTCTCACCCTAATAGGACTGGTCAAGAACACATTGCACGACCAAGTTCCAACACGTGTTTACTTACTTCTGGTAGTTGGTTGTTCACTAATAACTGAACAACTCCATTTGAATCTTCATCGTACATCAACACATCACGTGCATCGTCCTCCTTCATAGAGTGACATGCTTCCGCCCTCGTCTCGTCACTTTCTGGAGTTTCTGAAAAAATAGTAATTTAGCCAGAAATTACAAACAACGTTTAAACGTAAATACGCCCCCCTCCCCCCACACACCCACAAAGTTTTTATTTTATTTGTATTTGCTCATGTTTTTATATGGCCAGTGTGTGCTCTCCTGCAGTGTGTGAATAGTGAAGACAGAAAGTGCTTCGAGTTTTAGCCGACCTGAGAAATAAGATAAACCATAGGCTATACTTATCAATATTCTGACTTTCTGCATTGTCAGAAAATTCAACTCCATGTTTACTTTTTGTTTTTGTATAAAACTCTAACGTTTAAACTCGACTGTCACGTTTGAACGTTTAATTAATGACCCCTCCTACTAACAGCTGTATAAGTGGGGGCATCGCACTGGGGGGGGGAGGGGTCAGTCTTTCTGTGACATCCATGCATGCACGGCATATAATGCCATTTTTTGGTGCAGATTCATTTTCAGTATTTTACATTTTTCAAATAATCCCGTAATTTCACGCATTTCCAAAACTGGTTTTTAGCCACTAGAATGCGTCACCTGCTGAGTTTCGCCATGGACGAATGACCAGTAACCAGCAGCTGTGCATAAATGTAAAAATTAAAGAAAATACAAATATTTGATCTCGATGTGACTGATTTTGTCCAGATTTTTGTTTATGTTGGAATGTTGGGGAGGGGGGGGGGGGCAGTTAATTGCTTTTTTGTGACATCATTAAAGGGGGGGGGGTGTCACTTGTTGTGACTAACCTGGACAAGGGGGGGGGGGGGGGGTCTAATTTGGTCAAAAATTATGTGACATCATTTATGGACGGCCCCATGACAATAAAATGTACTGCATTCCATAGAGAAATTAAACGAGCTGCATTCCTTTCATTTGTTACATTTTTTCCACACTGGCACATATTGTCTTCATACTGTACACAATACTGATAGCAAGGTCCTGTAAGCTAGTGGAGGAACCTATATGACTGGTCAAGTTACAACGTCCTTTCGGATGGGACGTAAAACCGATGGTCAAATGCTCACACATTTACCTAAGTTGTAAATAAACATAGCTTAGAATAATTAGTACCATACCAGAGATTACTAAGTGAGGGAAGATTAGTTCACTCCTATGGGAAATCGTCTGCGCGTGTCTGAGCGAAATTTTTTTAAGGTCCGGCATGTAGTTCGAATTCTCACCACAAGAGCTCGTTCTTCCAAAAGTTTAAAACTGAGCGGGAACCTCGGTCGTTCGACCTCACTGCCTTATCAGCGCCGGGGGAAGGAAGTGTCCGAGCCGAATTCTTCCGATGCCAGAACCGAGTTCAAGTATATCCCGCTAGATGGCAACGAAGTTCAAACGTGCTGAGCTAGCGTTCCTTGCGGTGAGAATTCGAACTAGTGGTGAGACTTAGAAATTTTTGACAAAACTCCCGCAGATATTTTAACACGGCGATGAAACATCTTCCCCACTCAGTAATCTTTGTATCTACCTATAAATATAATTTCAACTCCCAAAATTTAATATTCAAGCAATTGCCAATAATAATGCAACATCACCAATTCGATTAGATAGGGCCGTCAATACATCTACTTTATAGGATTTACATTTTGGTAATAAATTACTAATAAATAAGAAAACTAACCCCCAAACTATCTTGACCTAGGAAGCTAACTTATTGATCTAGTATAATTTGTATACTGTAATTGAGTTCCATACAAAAGGACTGAAATATTTCAGGATAAATAATTTTAACATTGTACACCCCCGAATAAATTTTACCGTGTTGTCTATAAGAATATAAATATAAAGTGTAGGCTGCTCTAAAAAAAGATAGCCCCAATATAAATATTTTAGTTCATGTTCATCTTACTAAACTATTTAATAAACTAATTTCTCTCAATAAATTTAAAAAAATAGGCCTAGCGTAAAATAATTGGTTTATAATAAACCTACTGACAATTCCAATGTTACATGTAACCTACAAGGATGCAAATAAAACTGAAACTGGTCCCCTTAGTACTTTTCGACAGGAGTTGGTACCAGGCTGCCCCTCCTCCCATCCTCATCATCATTCATCAATTACCAATCTATTTTGCTTTAGTGGGACTTTGAACCTGCTGCAGATAATATATAGAATACATAACATGGGTACCAGGCTGCCCCTCCTCCCATCCTCATCATCATTCATCAATTACCAATCTATTTTGCTTTAGTGGGACTTTGATCCTGCTGCAGATAATATATAGAATACATAACATGGGTACCAGGCTGCCCCTCCTCCCATCCTCATCATCATTCATCAATTACCAATCTATTTTGCTTTAGTGGGACTTTGATCCTGCTGCAGATAATATATAGAATACATAACATGGGTACCAGGCTGCCCCTCCTCCCATCCTCATCATCATTCATCAATTACCAATCTATTTTGCTTTAGTGGGACTTTGATCCTGCTGCAGATAATATATAGAATACATAACATGGGTACCAGGCTGCCCCTCCTCCCATCCTCATCATCATTCATCAATTACCAATCTATTTTGCTTTAGTGGGACTTTGATCCTGCTGCAGATAATATATAGAATACATAACATGGGTACCAGGCTGCCCCTCCTCCCATCCTCATCATCATTCATCAATTACCAATCTATTTTGCTTTAGTGGGACTTTGATCCTGCTGCAGATAATATATAGAATACATAACATGGGTACCAGGCTGCCCCTCCTCCCATCCTCATCATCATTCATCAATTACCAATCTATTTTGCTTTAGTGGGACTTTGATCCTGCTGCAGATAATATATAGAATACATAACATGGGTACCAGGCTGCCCCTCCTCCCATCCTCATCATCATTCATCAATTACCAATCTATTTTGCTTTAGTGGGACTTTGATCCTGCTGCAGATAATATATAGAATACATAACATAAACGCAGAGAGCTTCATTTCATTTCATTTTATTAGCCTTCCAGCCTTATGCACTCATATGCTCACTCACAATTGGCAGTGGTGAAGCAAGTTTTGGAAGTTGTTATAATGTATACATATGTAATCTTACGTAGTAACAAAGCAAGTTACAATATAACATTTAAAATTTATCATACATACCAGGTCAAACACATTACAGTCGAATAGCAATTCACAAAGAAAGAGCACCAGTACACACAAGCAAGTTGGTACCTAAAAATGTTTAAAATTTGTTTAAAAAGTACTATCGTAAAATTCGGACATTGAATAAAAAACATTTTCTAAGAGCCAGGACTTTACCTTCCTATTAAAACTTGGCTTGGCCTACACTACGCGGTCTTACGTCACTTACCTAAACTGTCGCTGTGAAATCTGCTTGGCATGCCTTTGTTAGAAAGCTGTGTAATCATCTTTATTTGTTCATAGAGTGGGTTGTTTTCCCTGTGTGTACAAGGGCCTCCTTCAATTGCGAGGTATTGCTGGCGGGCTTTTGCGGCGTCCTTCCTGGCGTCCTTTTTTAGCGAATCAAATTTACTTCGTAGTTGATCCCCGGTTCTGGGGTTGGTCTCCCCGATATTAAATGTGCGCGCAATTTGTTGCCATGCTTCAGTCTAAGAAATGACATGTAGGTACTTGGATAAATAATGCGATAAAAGAAATGAAAGTCACTAACCTGTCTAACAACGGAGATTGGAAGTGAGTGTATCTGTGGAGGTGCGAGAGTATGCATGGGGTTGAGGCGTGCGCAGAGGTTGATCAATGGGGACACAATAAATTCCCGGCCAAAGTACTTCCCGGCAGCGCCAATGGTGGGAGGGGGGGGGGGGGATACCCCCCTACAAAAAAGTGCCACAGGCAATTTTTTTAAAACATGTGCTTTTTAATGTGTTTTTAAGCATATACGTGTTGTCTGTTGAATGGTTTAATTTTATCAGTAATATCATTGTTACAAAGAGGCACAAAGCCAAAATGTTGGTGGTAGGGCAACGGGTGATGTTGAGGCCCGTCAGCTCATTCCAACGTCAATCCAATCTAGGACTTCAGTCAAGATTAGAACCATTATGTCATACGTCATCATTTTGGTCGCCCCTTACGACAGGCACTGTCCCTGGACCTATTCTTTCCCGGGCCAAACGGGCAAGGCAGTTGGAGAAACAGTGAAAGTTTGAGGAACATATTTACTTATAGACATTTCTACTGTGTTGTGACTTGTGAGCAAAACGCTACTAAATATGATTTTCCATTCTAATGCCTCATTCTCCAAAAAAACACCTATCCTAATGGGAGGAAACTGCACCCCCTTGCCCCCTCCTGTGCACGGCTATGTGGGGTTCTTTCTATGTGCGAGTGATGATGTGAGTGCAATATGTTTGTGTATTATTAACTGTTAAAAGATGGTTATAACGAATATGTATATTTTATTGTATTCCACTTGTGGGGCATATGTACTGTTGTGAATAAAGATACATAGGCCTACATGCATGCAAGAAGTAATAATAATAGCCTTCATAGAGAAAGGAAAGTCGTGTGGTTATACTGATACGTTCTACTATCATAAACAGACCACTGTATTTTCCATAATTGAAATTGTCACCTAAAGCCCACTGCACACAAAGTCATAATGTATCGCAATAGTCACAAGATAGCAATGGTTATAAGAATAGTCCATAAGCTTTACATTGTGTTGCATTGGCTTGTTATAAACGACGTTTCAACACACGATTGGTCCGTCCGCCGTACGGTTTATAGCAATGCCCGAGTATGTGAACCCTTGTACGTAATCGCTATACATCCCAACACGGCTTACACCTAAAGCTGATCCTTATGACTTTGTGTGCGCTGGGCATTAGGCGGTGCGACCCTAGGCTGAACAAGCACATCCAAACCTTTGCTGGGCATGGGCCGAGACTAGGCCTAGGCCTACATGTAAGTAGCACTAGGAAGTAAACTTCCTACGATACCCGTGGGCTATCAAGGAATAACATACATTTCCTCTATGTCTAGGCCTGGTTCTAGGCCTAGGAAGTTCAGATTCAGATTTCAGACAATTTTATTCTCAACACAGAATACATACATGTTACTAAAAAGTGGCTATTTATACAAAGTTGGAGAAGCCTGCAAAGTCATGGAGACTTGAGTGCAGCTGTCAAAAAACTACACTAGGCCTAGGGTCTAGGCAAAGGTTGCAACACCATAATTTGTTTTAATATGCTTTTTGTCAATGGTTTAACATCAAGGTTAAGAGCTAGGCCTAGGCCTACAAAAACGAATTGATTCAGACTTGTTTAATGATTTATATGTTCTTGACATACCTTCTTCTTCCAGGTAACGGCGTCCGTCCTCTTATTTTCCACAATATGTTTATATTGCAACACAAGATTAACTAGACGCCAACATTCCTCGGACGAATAGTTTGTGCCGCGCGTCCGTTTATTTAGAGTTTTCGACATGTTTGTTTACAAAGAATTGTAGGTTATGTTTAGTGTGTACAGCAAACAGCTGTCAGCTGATCAGCTCAGCTGGCGCCGCCTTTCAGGTGACCGTGAGATGTATCTTGAAACACAAATATCCCCAGACCTGCCTATTGTTGCCATCTTATGAAAATTAATACCTAGATGGAACTAGCACTGCATGAGGATTAGGTCCAGTCTTACAATGTCCCAATAACTACTTATTCGTCGAATAGCTTGTTTTCTCCATGGCAACCACCAATCAAAACTCTTGAAATGCTCCAAATAGCTTAATTGCTACAAATAACTTTCTTATTAGGAGATTGTAAGACCGGCCCTTAGTGGAATATTATATCCTTGATTCGTATCCTCCCTTTGTCTGGAATAGGCCGACCGAGGGATAAGCTATCTGGGGGATTCGTGCTTTATCCCGACATTCCTGCATTTATTTATTTATTTATCAATTATTGAGTGATGTAATTTTATTTATTTATTTATTTATTTAATGTCTATCCTTTTCAGTTATAAAAACTGATTTACAAAGGAGGACCTTTATATATTTGTTTATTTCATTAATGACTATATTTATATATTATATAGTAAAGAAAATAATTGGCTTGGCCACAAGTTTAGATATCACCCCTTTAAATATTGAGCCTCTTTTGAAATTGGCGTTTTTTGTACGTGTGCCCTCTTTGGTGTGTAATGGTTGATCTTCTCCATTTTGGCCTTGGCCTTTTTTTGCAAATGTTAGCATTTTTGTTTGGATTTGTTTTGATTTAGACCAAGTATTAAATAGATAATTTCAAATAAAATAGCGTGAATGCCAAAACAATGGCGGCATAACATACATTTACTACTAGGCTACCCTTTAGTAAGTAAGTAAGTAAGTAAGTAAGTAAGTAAGTAAGTAAGTAAGTAAGTAAGTAAGTAAGTAAGTAAGTAAGTAAGTAAGTAAGTAAGTAAGTAAGTAAGTAAGTAAGTAAGTAAGTAAGTAAGTAAGTAAGTAAGTAAGTAAGTAAGTAAGTAAGTAAGCATAGAGAAATTAAGTAAGCTAATAAATGAAGTAGCAGGTAGCCTATAGGTACCACTTTGAATAGTTTCTCAAAGAATAGCAGATTTGATCTAGAAAGCCGTGATTAGCTCTATCTAAGGGTCCTTGATAGTTATGTTAAGGTGCATTTTTCACGGTTGTGCATTGTTATCATTGAAGATCTACAGGGCCGTGATTATTTAAGGGCCGGTTTTTCAATCAGTTTTTTAATCAGTGGTTGGGGTAACCAAGGCTTTTACCAAATACCTTAATAGGAATAGCTTCGCTATTAATACGATCGACTGGTACCATTTAACATGGAAGGCGGCGGCGACACAGTTTGCAGCGCTTCTGGCGGCGCGGAGTAACCTTAAGCCCGCGAATTCAAATCTGGTGCCCAGAGAGCTAGCATTTTCAGATAAAGTTTCATCAAATACTTACATACTAACACTGATTTTACCATAAGTTACTATTTGTAAAATTATTTAAACCGTTCATAATGTTCCTTTTTGTTTCAGTAACGCATATCAAGTTCTACAATCTCGTACAATATGATATGTAACTTTGTTATGGAAGTACGGCGTTCCATACAACTAGGTACCTATTCACAGCATGATCATAAGTTTTCTTGAGTCTCTGTGAATAGAAGAGTTTGGCAGTGCTCTTGTCTAACAAATAAATATTAGTTGGCCAAATTATAGGCCGGCCAGCGGCCACAAACTTCAAAACAACATGAAGAAGAACGTGCGTAGAATCAGCTGTTGGGGATGAGGAGCATGGAAATAAACGAAGCAGAGCAGAGGTTCTACTTCGACAACAAATGTGTATTTGCATGTACTGCAATGAGGAGATGATTTGGTAATAGGCGTACATTATGGTTTTAATAAAACAATGTATACATTGCTAGCAAAGGAAAATATCAGATCAAGGAAGGCAGGGCAAAATTGTCTCCTTGTAGGCCTAGGCCTACCATAGGCTTATTATTGCCTGCCCTATACTGGTTGTGGAATTTCGATAAAATTTTGGTGAGTTAGTGTATGCACGCCCGCTAAGGTTTCTGAATGATAACCCCCCCCCCCAACCCCTACCCCCACTAAGACACCAACATGCAATAATGCTTTTCTAAACCATTCAGCCGATTGCAATACAATTTCGGGGAGTTAGTGTATGCGCGCCCGCTAAGGTTTCTGAATGATTACAACCCCCTCCAAGCCCCCCTCACCCCCCACCCTCACTGAGACACCAATATGCAATAATGCTTTCCTAAACCATTCATCCGACTGCGAAACAATTTTGGTGAGTGTATGCACGCCCGCTAAGGTTTCTGAATGATTATAACCCCTCTCCAACCCCCCTCACCACCCACCCCCACTGAGCCACCAACATGCAATAATGCGTTCTATTATTATTCATCCGATTGCAATAAAACTTTGGTAAGTTATTGTGCACACGCCCACGAAGGTTTCTGAATGATTACAACCCCCCTCACCCCCCCCCCCCCCCCCCCCACCCCCACTGAGCCACCAACATGCAATAATATGTTCTATTATTATTCATCCGATTGCAATAAAACTTTAGTGAGTTATTGTGCGCACGCCCGCGAAGATTTCTGAATGATTACAACCCCCCTCACCCCCCCAACCCCCCCCCCCACCCCCACTGAGCCACCAACATGCAATAATATGTTCTATTATTATTCATCCGATTGCAATAAAACTTTGGTGAGTTATTGTGCGCACGCCCGCGAAGGTTTCTCAATGATTACAACCCCCCTCACCCCCCCCCCCCACCCCCCACCCCCACTGAGCCACCAACATTCAAAAATATGTTCTATTATTATTCATCCGATTGCAATAAAACTTTGGTAAGTTATTGTGCACACGCCCGCGAAGGTTTCTGAATGATTACAACCCCCCTCACCCCCCCCCCCCCCACCCCACCCCCACTGAGCCACCAACATGCAATAATATGTTCTATTATTATTCATCCGATTGCAATAAAACTTTAGTGAGTTATTGTGCGCACGCCCACGAAGGTTTCTGAATGATTACAACCCCCCTCACCCCCCCAACCCCCCCCGCCCCCCCACCCCCACTGAGCCACCAACATGCAATAATATGTTCTATTATTATTCATCCGATTGCAATAAAACTTTAGTGAGTTATTGTGCGCACGCCCGCGAAGGTTTCTGAATAATTACAACCCCCCTCACCCCCCCAACCCCCCACCCCCACCCCCACTGAGCCACCAACATGCAATAATATGTTCTATTATTATTCATCCGATTGCAATAAAACTTTGGTGAGTTATTGTGCGCACGCCCGCGAAGGTTTCTGAATGATTACAACCCCCCTCACCCCCCCCCCCCCACCCCCCACCCCCACTGAGCCACCAACATGCAATAATATGTTCTATTATTATTCATCCGATTGCAATAAAACTTTGGTGAGTTATTGTGCGCACGCCCGCGAAGGTTTCTGAATGAGTACAACCCCCCCCCCCCCCGCCCCTTTGTGTATCAACAGACGGGAAAATATATAGTGTCTCAAAAACACTTCAATAAATAGAATTAAAACATAAACACTTTATTTCTTTCAGTGGCATTGCAACGCATGCCGGGATTTGCTAGTTGTAATTAAATTAACCCATTTATTTATACATCCACGTGGGAAAGTTAGTAACTCATAATCATACAGGCCTACGGGTATAATTCGTCGTCAAAAGTACGATCACATACGGGATGTGTACGATACGATAAGTGTCCAAAAGTAGTGTCAACTAATCACTGGTACCTAGTTGACACCCGCACAATTCAAATTCCCACCAAAATCGTATTTGTTTAGAGTGAATTAACTCGTTCTTAAAACTGTCCGTTATACTATTTAAAATACGTGGTTGGTGGTTTCACAATACAACAGCTTAGTCAAAGCTACTATTATTAATATAACATGTGTCTTCATCTTATTTTACCCGTTATCGTGGGTCAAATCGAGCTTACTCGGCATATAAATTGCATGCTTAGCTCCCGCGATGAACGTTGTTGGTACTCCGCGCCGCCTCAGCGCTAGTGTCGAAGCTGTCGCCATGATTTCCTGGGAGTCGATCGTATAGAGCACTCAAAATACACTAGACGCATTCTGGTGGCAAGAAAATAAACTTCTATTAGGAGTGGTCTAGCTGTCAATTTTCATTGTTGTTGTATTGTTATTATTCATCAATGGCGCTGAAAGGAGGTTGCTTAGCAGCGCTATCTATGTTAGTTTTGAGTCCTCTATTATTATTGCTACGGTATTTGCTTTTACCAACATTGTCAATGTAAAATGTAGATGCAACCCAAACATATTAAAAATGTTTTTTTTTTAGTTCAAACTAATTTTGTAGGCCTATAACTTATGATAACAATTTTTAAAAAGCACAACTCAGTTTAAATTTATTGAATTCATAAGCCTGCATGTTTGATAAATAGGAAATAAAATAGTGTATGTATATGTTTTCCTGGTTGGCTATTATTGCTTGAGATGAGTGAAGTCATTTGTCAAGCTCACAAAGATATTAAATTATGCAACCTAAAAGAGGCCGTGGAAGTACCTAACCAGCCTTTGGTAAATTGATGGTCCATCCAGTGTTTAGACAACAATGATCTGTCTGTACCAAATTCTTTCAAATCACTGTTGAAAGGTGTGTTTTTTTACCTGAACAAAACACTATTGCATCATAATACACATGTTGACCAATATAAATTATAGCTATTTATAAGTTTGTATATAAATAGTATGATATTGCTGATTTGATCTTTTATACAATGTGGTTTACATACGAATTTAAAGTCGCTGGAATAAGAATTCTATCAATTTGATAAGAGTAATTAGGAGACGTTTGATAATTGGTAACTAACAGTATCACAGCATTCTCAAGTTGGTAATAGCTCTGGTTGATCTAATCACTGATTAATAAACTGATTGAAAAACCGGCCCTAAGGCTGGTTCACACAGATTTTTAAGACATAATGCATAAGGTTTTAAGACGTTGTTTTAAAAACAACAATGAAAACAACGTCTTAAAACTAAAACTTTGTGCGAACGCCAGTACGTGTTTCCTATGATACAACTTGACGACTATACGCGTTAAACCTTAAATCGTATGTCTTAAAAATCTGTGTGGAAACTAATTGGTTTCGGCTCGAAAGGTGCATTAACATTGCTTTAACAGTTGCTGTCGAAACACGCTCAGAAACGGACCTGCGCCATCTTGCTCGTGATTATATGGTTCTGACGTCATATCTCAGTAAACAATAATTTTATATCATACAAATAGTACTGAAATTCCCCCCTTTAGTACATTATTGCTCTCATAAGACTTTAACTGAACCAACGTTTATTTCTAGTTAGTAAATGAACACTGCTCAACATTAATTAACAACAATATGTTAAATAATTGCATTATTTTAAGCCCGTTTTGGTAAATACTGTATCAAAATGTATTTTCTGAAGAAACCAGTGGTATAAAAGGCATTGTTGTAAAGTCACTGCATCCTAGATATTGTTAATGTCCAACTTAATATCGTTGATATTATTAAGAATACTTCAAGGAGGCAGTTGTTTACATGACATATGACGTCAAGAGCCGTTTTTCAATTACGGAACGGGAAGTTCCAAATTTCAAACTTAAAATGCTAATAGAATTGGACATATACGCTTCTCAGGTATAAAAATTATACCGCCCGTATTTTTAGATAATGATCTTCCATTTTTAGGTGCTTTGAGGAATATTTATTTTTGATTAGACTTTCCTATTCTGAAAAAGGTCTATTGGCAACTAATTATCATTAGTTATAATATTGAAATGTAAAATTGAAAACAATAATAACTGAAAGTGCATTAATTAAAATATTACGGAATTAATCATAGTCCTCAATATCGTCTCGTCAGCCCACAAAATCCTACTAGTTATTTATAATTGTAAATTAAATCCATAGTTACTCTATAGTCTAGTTTTTAATACTTAGTTAAATATATTTCATTATTCAGTACTCCGCACACCAGATATTATACCTACTGACTCACAAGACTAACTTCTGTCAGTAGGTATTGATCAACGTAAAAACAAATGTATTGCAATTATATTGATTTAGGGAATATGCATGAATTTTCTACAGCTCTGAAAGTACGTGGAATATATTGTTATTCATCTAAAGACATCAGAAAACTACTTTAAAAGTTTAAAAATTAACTCATTATACTTCTATAAATGTTCAAAGATTTTGATTATCTGTTTCCCGCACTATTATTTTTAAACGGTATGTGACGTCACAATCCACGAAAATCACTGCTTATATAAATGACTTTGCCACCGCCTCCAAGACGAAACAATCAAATTTTCAATGTCATCAAGCTAACCTTGTCAAAATTTTTACTCAAGCCGTTGTCAAGTCTGCTTTATATGAATAACAACACCCAATATTTACTGATATTCTATAACAATAGGTTTGGTATTATTGTTTTTATAGTAATTGGGCTTCAAAATTAATTATTAGGCGTACTAGACATTAATTCGATTTCATATGATTTTGGATATGAAAATTTCCAAATAAGCGTTATTTTATTTATCATTGTATGATTGGTTAATTGCTGATACATGGCAGGTGACGTATGCCCCGTTTTTCCCGCTATAAATATGTGTGAAACTTTCAGCTCGTTTTTACAAATGAAACTTTATTCTATGTCATCGAAATAAAATATGTTTGTATTCAGGAAGTTAATCCTAATCTAGTAAAATGCTAAAGAGTCCTTGGTACCAGGTACCGCATGGCCGGGTACAGCTACACCTCACGTGAGTGCAACGTGAAACCGCTGCCTCACGTTGCGCCGATATGCTAGTAGGCCTATTGGGTTCAATGCCGAGCCGTGACGAAACACACGTTGCGTGGTGTGGCGTGATCTCCCCCCCCCTCCCCTCCCAACACCTCTCTTTCACTCTAAAACCAGGCTCAAAAACCGAAAAAAAATTTCATTTTTTAATTATAGCTCAAGATTGAAACAAAAAATCGAAAAAATCTGAGTAGGCCTTAATCATAGCGCTGTGGTTTGGTAAGCCCTACAGACTGAATTATAATGTGTTTAACATTATAATCAGTATGACTGTGATTTTTATTTCATTAAAATTACTAATACTTATTAGTTATACTTAATATACTTATTTCATTAGTAATTTAATTAAATAATAATCACAGTGTGCAGGGCTTACCAAACCACAGCGCTATGATTACTCAGATTCTCGATTTTGCCTTTCAATCTTGAGAGTTGAGATATAATTAAAAAATGAAAATTGTCTGCTGTTTTTAACGTAAAGGTATCCTTCCCAACCCCCTCCCTTACACCCCTCTTTCACCAGAACAAGACATCACAAATCATAACAATCACAGGTGTAAATGCATAAGTGACCCAACCCCTTATACCCAACCCCAAAGAAAGTGGAAATGTTGGATGGGGTATGGTGGGTGGCTGACAGACGAAATAACAAAACTGGGCGTTTGGCTCTAGGGCAGGGGGGGGGGGGGCGTCAACTTTTTTAAAGGAATAATTTAAAGGAACCAGGCAATAAATCCGTGACTCAATTAAACAAAGACCACAACAAGCCACTGTTCGTTCACCGCTTCCTCCTTGCTCCTCAACTAATCTTAGACAGTACTGCATGAGACAAATTAGTCGCACAAACACCAAATTCACTCAATTCTAAAAAACGTTTCACTTCAAATTTTTAGAACAAGCCAAACTAGCCAGAATATCCCACTAGTATAGACCATGTACTAAAACGTTTCAGTAGTTGCCTTAGCCAGTATTTTTTTTTTATTTCATTTTGTATGTCTTTTACTAAAATAATGTGCTCTTTTAAATTAACTATAGGAAAACGATCTGTGTGACGCGTTGATAACGCTCAGTGTGACGCGTTGATAACGCTCTGTGCGACGCGTTGATAACGCTCTGTGTGACGCGTTGATAACGCTCTGTGTGACGCGTTGATAACGCTCTGTGCGACGCGTTGATAACGCTCTGTGTGACGCGTTGATAACGGTCTGTGTGCCGCGTTGATAACGCTCAGTGCGACGCGTTGATAACGCTCTGTGCGACGCGTTGATAACGCTCTGTGCGACGCGTTGATAACGCTCTGTGCGACGCGTTGATAACGCTCTGTGCGACGCGTTGATAACGCTCAGTGTGACGCGTTGATAACGCTCAGTGCGACGCGTTGATAACGCTCTGTGCGACGCGTTGATAACGCTCTGTGCGACGCGTTGATAACGCTCAGTGTGACGCGTTGATAACGCTCAGTGCGACGCGTTGATAACGCTCTGTGTGACGCATTGATAACGCTCTGTGTACCGCGTTGATAACGCTCAGTGCGACGCGTTGATAACGCTCTGTGCGACGCGTTGATAACGCTCAGTGCGACGCGTTGATAACGCTCTGTGTGCCGCGTTGATAACGCTCAGTGCGACGCGTTGATAAGCGAGCATTCGATTATTTATTCAATATCTCAATTATTTTTTCCTTCAAACACCCCCCGACGTCACAGGATCTTAGTTGTCGAGTACTTCCTTCAAACACCCCCCGACGTCACAGGATCTTAGTTGTCGAGTACTTCCTTCAAACACCCCCCGACGTCACAGGATCTTAGTAGTCGAGTACTTCCTTCAAACACCCCCCGACGTCACAGGATCTTAGTTGTCGAGTACTTCCTTCAAACACCCCCCGACGTCACAGGATCTTAGTTGTCGAGTACTTCCTTCAAACACCCCCCGACGTCACAGGATCTTAGTTGTCGAGTACTTCCTTCAAACACCCCCCGACGTCACAGGATCTTAGTTGTCGAGTACTTCCTTCAAACACCCCCCGACGTCACAGGATCTTAGTTGTCGAGTACTTCCTTCAAACACCCCCCGACGTCACAGGATCTTAGTTGTCGAGTACTTCCTTCAAACACCCCCCGACGTCACAGGATCTTAGTTGTCGAGTACTTCCTTCAAACACCCCCCGACGTCACAGGATCTTAGTAGTCGAGTACTTCCTTCAAACACCCCCCGACGTCACAGGATCTTAGTTGTCGAGTACTTCCTTCAAACACCCCCCGACGTCACAGGATCTTAGTAGTCGAGTACTTCCTTCAAACACCCCCCGACGTCACAGGATCTTAGTTGTCGAGTACTTCCTTCAAACACCCCCCGACGTCACAGGATCTTAGTAGTCGAGTACTTCCTTCAAACACCCCCCGACGTCACAGGATCTTAGTTGTCGAGTACTTCCTTCAAACACCCCCCGACGTCACAGGATCTTAGTTGTCGAGTACTTCCTTCAAACACCCCCCGACGTCACAGGATCTTAGTTGTCGAGTACTTCCTTCAAACACATCCCGACGTCACAGGATCTTAGTTGTCGAGTACTTCCTTCAAACACTTCCCGACGTCACAGGATCTTAGTTGTCGAGTACTTCCTTCAAACACCCCCCGACGTCACAGGATCTTAGTTGTCGAGTACTTCCTTCAAACACCCCCCGACGTCACAGGATCTTAGTTGTCGAGTACTTCCTTCAAACACCCCCCGACGTCACAGGATCTTAGTAGTCAAGTACTTCCTTCAAACACCCCCCGACGTCACAGGATTTTAGTTGTCGAGTACTTCCTTCAAACACCCCCCGACGTCACAGGATCTTAGTTGTCGAGTACTTCCTTCAAACACATCCCGACGTCACAGGATCTTAGTTGTCGAGTACTTCCTTCAAACACCCCCCGACGTCACAGGATCTTAGTTGTCGAGTACTTCCTTCAAACACCCCCCGACGTCACAGGATCTTAGTTGTCGAGTACTTCCTTCAAACACCCCCCGACGTCACAGGATCTTAGTTGTCGAGTACTTCCTTCAAACACCCCCCGACGTCACAGGATCTTAGTTGTCGAGTACTTCCTTCAAACACCCCCCGACGTCACAGGATCTTAGTAGTCGAGTACTTCCTTCAAACACCCCCCGACGTCACAGGATCTTAGTTGTCGAGTACTTCCTTCAAACACCCCCCGACGTCACAGGATCTTAGTTGTCGAGTACTTCCTTCAAACACCCCCCGACGTCACAGGATCTTAGTTGTCGAGTACTTCCTTCAAACACCCCCCGACGTCACAGGATCTTAGTTGTCGAGTACTTCTTTCAAACACCCCCCGACGTCACAGGATCTTAGTAGTCGAGTACTTCCTTCAAACACCCCCCGACGTCACAGGATCTTAGTTGTCGAGTACTTCCTTCAAACACCCCCCGACGTCACAGGATCTTAGTAGTCGAGTACTTCCTTCAAACACCCCCCGACGTCACAGGATCTTAGTAGTCAAGTACTTCCTTCAAACACCCCCCGACGTCACAGGATCTTAGTAGTCAAGTACTTCCTTCAAACACCCCCCGACGTCACAGGATCTTAGTAGTCGAGTACTTCCTTCAAACACCCCCCGACGTCACAGGATCTTAGTTGTCGAGTACTTCCTTCAAACACCCCCCGACGTCACAGGATCTTAGTAGTCGAGTACTTCCTTCAAACACCCCCCGACGTCACAGGATCTTAGTAGTCGAGTACTTCCTTCAAACACCCCCCGACGTCACAGGATCTTAGTCGAGTACTTCCTTCAAACACCCCCCGACGTCACAGGATCTTAGTTGTCGAGTACTTCCTTCAAACACCCCCCGACGTCACAGGATCTTAGTAGTCGAGTACTTCCTTCAAACACCCCCCGACGTCACAGGATCTTAGTTGTCGAGTACTTCCTTCAAACACCCCCCGACGTCACAGGATCTTAGTTGTCGAGTACTTCCTTCAAACACCCCCCGACGTCACAGGATCTTAGTGGTCGAGTACTTCCTTCAAACACAATAAAATAAATTAATAGAAACAAAAATTAACAGCAATACAAGAATGCGCGTTGAAAACATTCTTGTAATCTCCATTCTTCCCGATATTTTTGAATGTTGTGCAATGAGCGTTGTTATGATTTCTCATTGCCATTTCGTCTAGTGTTTTCTACGCGGTCCGCCACCGTTACTTACACTTATTGACAGCAATAGAAATGTTATTTCTCCCTTTAATACGTATCAGATCGTGTTTAAATTAATATATTCGTGAGCGGCCAAAAATAAACTATATAATATAGGTATAGCCACCTCACATTTAACCGTTACTGTGTTTCAGAAAAATATTTTCGAGTAACTTTTATGTTATTTTGCCAATGCTATCAGATCGCCATAAATGAACACATTCGTAACCGGACAAATCTTTATAAAAATATGGCTACTAACATTTTGCCGCCATTTTGTTTCAGAAAAATATTTTTCACTAACTATAGTGTAACTTTGTAACTTATCGACCGATTTGACCACAAACCTACACACATTCAATCCACACCGAAGCTTGTGATTGGTCCGATTTTCAATTTGATCTGACTTTCCTTTAAACCGCTATCGCGAGACATAAAAAAGAAGAAAGAAATAGAACGAGTGCATTAAGAGTACAACCTGCCCAGGACTGCCACCTTATCGTGGTGGGCAGGTTTGCGTGCTTTGTTGATCCCGAGAGCTAGGCCGGCGGAAGCGTATGCTTCTGGTAGGGCCACCCTAGCTGGACTGGTCGAGGAGGAGAAGTCAGACCATGAACTTATAATGGAACGCAGTTACTATTATAAGTCCATGGTCAGACGAAGTGCAGTCCACACCCCAATCCCCTTCTCTACCCTTTCCCGTTTCCTCACGCGCCCTCCTACTTGCCCCTTTCCTCCAAAGAACCCCCAATTTCATCTTCATTATCACCCACTCATCGTCTTGATTAGCCAAGTTGCAAAAATATAAGACGTTAAGATCTAATATCAATCAATCTCTCATAAGAGTACAATAGAGACGCTCGCTTCGCTCGCGTAATAATCACATTGATTTTCTTGCTGTATGTTGTTCGTGGCCAAGTGTTAACCACGAGACTTTTATTTTTTGTCCTACGATGAAAACAACTGATTCCATTCACCAAATGGAATCAGTTATTTCATCACATCATAAACTTGGCCGAACTGAATCAGTTGTTTCATCTCATCATAAACTTGGCCGAACTAACTGTAACCAGTTGTTTCATCACATCATAAACTTGGCCGAACTGAATCAGTTGTTTCATCGTTAACATCGTTAACATATCGTAAACCTAACAAGTCTCATGATCAATATTTAGTCACGAACAAGATACAGCAAGAAAATGATTTACGAATAACGTTTAGAAGAAATAAGTTACTAGCAAAACGTTCTGTGTGACGCGTTGATAAGCGAGTCTGCGATTAGTTGTTCAATATCGGAATTATGTTTGTTCCTTTAAACACCCCCGATGTCACAACCCCGACATGCCTTGGTTTTCGAGTACTTTATTAAACCACAATGAATAAAGAAATAAAGAAAGACTGCATTTACAACAAGAATGCGCATTGCAAACGTTTTTCTAAATTTCCTTCAAAGATTTCAAACTAGTGTAATCTTTGTTTCCATATAGCTATTATACTTCCCGACAATGTTGAATGCTGTGCAATGTGCGTTGTTATGATTTCTCGTTGTCATTTCGTCCCGTGTTTTCTACGCGGTCCGCATCCGTTACTAAAACTTAATGGACGCTATAGAAATATAATTTCTGTCTCTAATACATATAAGATCACGTTAAAATTAGTATGTTCGTGTCCGGACAAAAATTTACTATAATATAGCTAGCCTACCTCTTATTAGGCCGTTACTGTGTTTCAGAAACATATTTTAGAGTAACTTTTGTGTAACTTTGCCAATACTTTTCAGATCGCCATAAAATAAACACATTTGTGCCCGGACAAACTTGATTAAAATATAGCTATCTCGCATTTTGCCGCCATTTTGTTACAGAAGTAAGTAAAAGTAACTATAGTGTAACTTATATAGTCCCAAAGAAGCCTTATATACATTTACAAACAGTTTAAAATACGCTTATTTATTATCACAGTGCTACGGTTATACTATCGGTGGAAATAGAATACGTTTTTCATGATTAGTGATCTCCTTATTTTGATCTGTCACAATTGTTTGGCGCCTTTTCATTACACATGAGCCGAAAAGCAGCTGTAGAAAGTGTTACGCACAGTGAAGCACTGAGTTAAAACATATGCTTTACATATACCCCCACGTTACACATGAGACACTCACGCGAGTTGGCTGGCGCGAGTTGGCTTGCGCGAGTTGGCTGGCGCGAGTTGGCTGGCGCGAGTTGGCTGGCGCGAGTTGGCTGGCGCGAGTTTATTACTATCTCCTATTAATGACAGAATAATAACACTACACACAAATATATATGTATGTATAAAATATATAACACATAATATTATATAATAATGAAATAAAATAGATAGTATTAGGATAAGATAATAGGTAGATTCTCATGTGTCACTGGTCACGTGTTAAAATAACAAGTTTTGATTGGATCTCGCTTACTTGATAGTGGTAGCGGTACGTGAAAACAAGGAGCATATTACCTTTAAAGCAAATCACTCTGCACAGTTGTTCTATAGGCCTTTAAGAGTGATTTGACCCGCAGCACCTAAAATTTCATCCCTTGGGGCTCAGAATTTCGGCCATTTTCGAAAATGGCGGCTTAAATTATTAAATCTTCAAAATTGGAGCACGAATGCAGTATAGAGGTCGTTTTCGCATGATTGGGGTGTGAGAAAATCGACAGTAGCCATGCCACGGTTGTAGGTTTCGTCGATTAGGCCCTGGTGCCGCCATATTTAAATTTCGGGGCCTAACTTTTTAGCTGTTGGCATCCTGGGAATGGGGTTGAGTTTGGTGTCGTTTTCGGGTACTCTTGCACGTCTAAATACTATAGTTGCTTTATGAACGTCCTACATGACCCCCTTATCATAATTAACCGCCATCTTGAAAAATGGCGCACACCCTTAGGTTCTTGTTTGTATATGAACAGAGCGTACGTTGTCGTTTTCGGGTATTTACGCACTTCTAATACTATAGTAGACTTATGAACGTTCTACATGACACCCTTTTCATAATTAACCGCCATTTTGGAAAATGGCGCACACCCTTAACCTCTTGGTTGTCTATGAACAACGTCTACCGTCGTGGGGCTATCAAAGTAAGATATTTCCTGAGCGCTGAACTTACCTGAATCCTCAGAATTGTTTTCTTTTGTACAAATACCATCGATATATGAAGATAGGAGCTGACATATTTCTTTAAAACGAAAAAAATGATCACACTGGAAACACATTACGTTAAATATATGTACACTGCAATGTGGGGATGGCAAGGGGATGGCTCAAACTTCAGTAGGTGCAAAGGCGCCATCTATATCTTCGTCGGGGTCCTCTCCAGGGCCTTTATACTCTGCAGGGCCTTGGGTCTCTTCAGAGCATTGGTATCTTGCGCCGTTAAAGAACATTGTAACGGCGTGTAAGCTGATAAGAAATGTTAGGTCCGTTCAATAGTCTACAATTCTTATTGCGTAGTTCACCTGATGTTGCTGCACTCTCCCTTACACATCTTGCAGGCAGGTGTACAGGGCAGTGAGTTCCTTCGGCGAATACATTTGATGGTCTCACACCGTGAGCCTCATCCGCATCTGTCCAGGGATCGACAGGCCTCCCAGATGCTTGGTTTTTTTAGACCACAACGGTGACCACTCATTGCCAACTTGCGACCATCCCCAGTTGGCAGGTGAGGGGAGGTCTGACTGGTCCACTCTGTCTGCCCGATCCAAGATCTGGCCAGCCTGGTATGCTGCTCTCAACGCATGCTCGTGCAGGGCCGCACAAGTTGGTGGGATCAGGGTCAGTGGCTTGGCTTTCAGTGGCGAAAAGGTGTTTTCTGGCTTGGTTGACATGCTCGGTACAGTTAACTCGGTACAATCGTACGACGTAGCGTTCAAAAGCGAACAAGATATCGTCACCGGGCACCTCGCAGGGAAGGGACAGGTACCGAAATGCTGCCGTGGTATTGTCTGTCCACGCTTTCCACGCCGAGCGCTTGCTCTTTGACGCGAAGAACGACACTGTGTCTCACCCACAGAATGCATGGAAGCCCCTCAAAGCAATAGCTTTGTCCTCTCCAAGGTGATGAGCGATGGAATGAACATCTATATAGCGACACCTTTTGGCACATCCGTAGAGAAGCCACAACTGTTCCAGGCCCAGAGGTTCCAATGAATGGAAGAAAGATACGGCCATTATCACAATATTCGTGTCTGAGAAGCGGATCAGTATTGATTTGGCGCCATGGAGAACCATTTCTTTTACGTGCATGAAGATTCGGCCGTCCGCCTCTTCCATTCTAGCACAGGACACACCGTTTTGGTCGGTTGGAAAGCTACCAGCAGGTGTCACCTACGTTCGTTACTACATGGAGACCATCCATTCCATCAAGCACGGATCTAGCCATGAAAGTAAAGAGCTCCTGTTTATTGGACGCGTTTTGCAGGTAGTCCTCCCAATTTGTTGGCAACGAACCTGAACAAATAAAGTTAGTGTTAACAGCAGCTCGATAAATTAAAAATAATTACGAGCAAATAAGTAAAATTTTACCTCTGTTTGGTAGATCTTGTCTACGTATTCCAGAACCACGGCTTTTTCGCGCTTTGTTTTTGATACTGTCAGGGTGATTCAGATCCCATGCCAGGTCAACGCGTTGGGCAGCGAGACTCTCAGCAATTCTGAGAATGTGACCTTTCACTTGAATACTGAAGTAGTCTGGAAATGTTCTTAGACCGGGGCGTGGATAGACCATGTGGACATACTGTGCCCCATCAAAGATGACTCCATCACACTTTACTGGATTGATAGTTATGTTGGTAGACGCCACCAGGCTTTCAAGTATCATAGCCAAATCAGCCTTCATGCTAGCACGCATCTCTCCATTGACACACAAGGAAGGTGGGAATATCTGATTTTCAAACTGGAAGAAAACGTGAAGATTTGGGTCCCGTGTGGTACTGACAATAAAAAGCGTAGAAAAAAGCTGAACGTCAGCTCTCAGAATGCTAACTGCACTGGTCTGTAGCTTTTTCTGTGCCGCAAATATCAATCTGTTTACTTGCTTGATTGGCTTGTTAAGAGGTTTGGTGTTATCGACAAACCTCTCTTTTACAAAATGTACATACATTTCGGCACCGGTCTGGTCTTCTCTATTGCTTTGAGAGTGTCAACACCTCCCTTGTCTACCACCACCTGTGCGTCCAAATCAATTAAGTGTTCCTCTTTTATTTCAAAGGGATTTTCATGTTGAAGGAACGTGTCCTTAAAAGCAGCACAGTTATCCACGGACTTCTTTTGAAAATTCCCATACTGCTCATGATGGGTATTCAGCCCATCCACCCCTTCGTCATCTCCTTGGAACTCATTGAGGAGCCTAGACACTTCCGGTTCTCAAATCATCCACCTATGAAGAGCAGATGCCTCTTGCGTAAAGCCCACTGCTCCTCTCTTCGCCTTGATAATCGTATGATCGTCTTCAGCATCCAGGCAATATCTTACTTAGATAGCCCCACGACGATAGGCGTTGTTCATAAACAACCAAGAGGTTAAGGATATGCGCCATTTTCCAAAAAATCGGTTCATTATGAAAAGGGTGTCATGTAGAACGTTCACAAGTCTACTATAGTATTTAGACGTGCGTAAATACCCGAAAACGACAACGTAGACGCAGTTCATATACAAACAAGAACCTAAGAGTGTGCGCAATTTTTCAAAATGGCGGTTAATTATGAAAAGGGTGTCATGTAGAACGTTCATAAGTCTACCATAGTATTTAGACGTGCGTAAATACCCAGGAACGACAACGTACGCTCTGTTCATATACAAACAAGAACCTAAGGGTGTACGCCATTTTTCAAAATGGCGGTTAATTATGATAGGGGGGTCATGTAGGACGTTTATAAAGCAACTATAGTATTTAGACGTGCGAAAGTACCCGAAAACGACACCAAACTCAACCACATTCCCAGGATGCCAACAGCTAAAAAGTTAGGCCCTGAACTTTAAATATGGCGGCACCAGGGCCTAATCGACGAAACCTACAACCGTGGCATGGCTACTGTCGATTTTCTCACACCCCAATCATGCGAAAACGACCTCTATACTGCACTCGTGCTCCAATTTTGAAGATTTAATAATTAAAGCCGCCATTTTCGAAAATGGCCGAAATTCAGAACCCTAAGGGATGAAAATTAAGGTGCTGTGGGTCAAATCACTCTAAAAGGTCTATAGAACAACTGTGCAAAGTGGTTTGCTTTAAAGGTAATATGCTCCTTTTTTCCGGTTTCTGGAGTGTACCGCTACCACTATGAATCGTTAGGAAGTTGAACAAGTTGGAATTTTTCCGAGCTTGCGTGAGCTGGCTCGCCCGTGTATCGGTCTGCCGGCGAGTTCCATGCTATCAAGTGCAAGTATACTCGCGCGAGCTGGCTCGCCCGTGTATCGGTCTGCCGGCGAGTTCCATGCTATCAAGTGCAAGTATACTCGCGCGAGCTGGCTCGCCCGTGTATCGGTCTGCCGGCGAGTTCCACGCTATCAAGTGCAAGTCTACTCGAAGCGAGGAGCTCGCGCGAGCTGGCTCGCCCGTGTATCGGTCTGCCGGCGAGTTCCATGCTATCAAGTGCAAGTCTACTCGTAGCGAGGAGCTCGCGCGAGCTGGCTCGCCCGTGTATCGGTCTGCCGGCGAGTTCCATGCTATCAAGTGCAAGTCTACTCGTAGCGAGGAGCTCGCGCGAGCTGGCTCGCCCGTGTATTGGTCTGCCGGCGAGTTCCATGCTATCAAGTGCAAGTCTACTCGTAGCGAGGAGCTCGCGCGAGCCAACTATCGCGAGTTTCTCAATCGTGTAACCGCCGCGTTAGAAATCTTGAAACATTATAAATAACATGATATTAATAACAACAAGTCCACCAGCTGCAATGTTTGTACCGCCTTCCTCCCCCGCCGCGATCTCGCTCAGTGAAACAGAACTAACATTGACGAGCCTTATAGGCTATAGCACGGTCTATAGAATAGGGCTCGTTCCAATAGGCTTCTTGTAAGCTTGCTTTACAACAATGAAACAAATTAAATGAATCGATGGACAAACAACAAGCTGTCAAACAATAAAATATTCTGATTTTGAAAACAAATCTTCAAAACAAACAAGAAACATACAAAACTTTCACTACTTGGTTGCTAATCATTAAACGTTTTAACTGGTGAGCAGTTACTATCGCCATACCTCGTTTTCTTCATAATGTTGCAATTTTATTATTTTGACAGCTCGTTGTTTGTCCATCAGTTCGATTCATTTGTTACATTGTTGTAGTTCGGCTGTGACGTCAGCATCGAGTTTGGCCACTGAGGGCGCTAGT
>OX246749.1:13038224-13068224 GCA_945910005.1 Isoperla grammatica
CACGTCACAGAAACACCCCTGGCCATAAGCGTTCGTATTGAAACACACGAGAAGTGAGTATACAATATATATATTACACTACTTTGTTAAGCGAACGGAGCGAGCGTCTCCATTGGACTTGTATGGCACTCGGTCGGTTTTTTTTTTGTCTGTTGATTACGGTCGAACGGAAAGTCTGATCATCCACATGAACCGATGTTGATTGAAGGTGTATAGTTTTATGACAAAATCGTTTGAAAAGTTACAAGTTACTGCATAGTTACTAGAAAATATTTTTTTCTAAAACAAAATGGCGGCAAAATGTGAGATAGCCATATTTTTATAATCATCTGGTCACGAATATGTTAATTGTGTTGCAGTCTGATAAGTATTGGCAAAGTTACACAAGAGTTACTCGAATTTTTTTTTCTGAAACACAGTAACAGCAAAATGTGAGTTGGCTATATTATAGTAAATTTTTTTCCGGTCACGAATATACTAATATAAACGCGATCTGATATGTTTGAGAGGCAGAAATTACATTTCTATTGCTGTCAATAAGTGTTAATAACAGTTGCGGACCGTGTTGAAAACACTAGACAGAATGACAACGAAAATTCTTAGATACGCACATTGCACGGCATTCAAAATTAACGGGAAGTATAATAGCTGTGGAAATTAGAAAAAAATGTGCAATGGGTCTACTTGTATTGTTGTTTATTGTTGTTGTTACACTTTTATCTTTATCTCCTTACATTCGACAATGACGATAGCGTTTGAGAACTTTTCGACAGAAAGTGTGTGGACATGGACGCGCTCGCTTATCAACGCTTCAAACAGCGGATTCCTAGTTTTACTAGATCAGGATTAACTTCCTAAATACAAAAATATTTTATTTTTATTACATTTTCATTTATAAAAAATGACCTGAAAAATGTATATGTATTAGTTCAAGCTCCTCAACAAGAACAACATTAAATGCCTCCTCTACCGCGAGATCGTTTTAAATTAATTTCTCCCAGTTATGTTGACTTAGATTTAGTTTGAAAATATTGTTGCCAATATATTTGATCAGGTTTGTTGTGCTTGGCTCTGTCACATTGTAATAATAAAAGTTATTGTATTTATAATAATAATTATAATAATACTAATAATAATAATAATAATAATAATAATAATAATAATAATATTAATAATAGTAATAATAATAATAATAATAATAATAATAATAATAATAATAATAATAATAATAATAATAATAATAATAATAATAATAATAATAATAATAAAAATAATAATAATAATAACCGTACAAAGAGCGAATGCTGGGATGAGTACAAATCGGCCACGACCGTACATAGCATCCACAGTTCGGTTTGGAAAAAATAATGTGGACAATGATATATTAAGTAGTATAGCCAAATGTGCGCATTTGAGAAGAAAAGAAGAAGAAGAAGAAGAAGAAGAAGAAGAAGAAGAAGAAGAAGAAGAAGAAGAAGAAGAAGAAGAAGAAGAAGAAGAAGAAGAAGAAGAAGAAGAAGAAGAAGATATATTAAGTAGTTCTAAGTAGATTAATAAGGTAAACACATGGAAATACTTTACATTTGTGTCCGTACAACATGTTTATGCCGGTTTTGGCCGAGTTTGTATGTATTGCAACAATAAAATAATGATAATAATAATAATAATAATAATAATAATAATAATAACAAAGAGCGAATGCTGGGATGAGTACAAATCGGCCACGACCGTACATAGCATCCACAGTTCGGTTTGGAAAAAATAATGTGGACAATGATATATTAAGTAGTATAGCCAATGTGGGCATTTGAGAAGCAGAAGAAGAAGAAGAAGAAGAAGAAGAAGAAGAAGAAGAGAAGAAGAAGAAGAAGAAGAAGAAGAAGATATATTAAGTAGTTCTAAGTAGATTTTAATAAGGTAAACACATGGAAATACTTGACATTTGTGTCCGTACAACATGTTTATGCCGGTTTTGACCGAGTTTGTATGTATTGCAACAATAAAATAATAATAATAATAATAATAATAATAATAATAATAATAATAATAATAATAATAATAATAATAATAATAATAATAATAATAATAATAATAATACTAATAATAATAATAATAATAATAATAATAATAATAATAATAATAATAATAACAAACAATAACAATAATAATAATTTTTCTCTTGTACACAGATGCGAGGTGAAGTGGTTCTTCGAGAATTGTTGGACCGAGGATAAGACCAAACCGTTCCCAGCCTGTTGTCCCGAGGCAATCATAAAACCGCCCAAATGCCCAGACCCCTCAATATTAGGGCCTAAGTCTTGAGTACAAGTTACCACGGCCATGTAACAAGGTTGGGCGGACCCCAATTAACAAAAAATATCTATTAAAATCAAACACGTTTCACACAAATTGTTCACACTAATAAGCTTCTTGTAAATTACATATTCCACGGTACTTATCTTCTTACTGATCATGTTGCTTTAGAATTATTATTGTACTGTAATTGCAACTAATTGTCTCTATTGTTGTTACTATTATCATATATTTAAATACACATTTTGCTTTTCGGAACTAACATGTTTTAATGCGAGGGATGGGCCTGACTCGATGCACAAAGAGCTGGTATACTATGGTCCTGTGGCGGATTGCCAGGCGGTGGGTCCGCAACAATCAAAGAAGAAAAAATCAATGTTTGGCTATTCAGTTTGTAACCAGGGGCTGAGATAAATATACGATAATAAATTTGGTTCTATATAATTATTTCTTATAAAAACCATATTGGTGACCCCGACGTGATCTGATTTGAATAAGACTAATACCTTCTGATCTGTCGATAATCAATTTTAAATGGAAGCACCTACAAACGACACAAGAGTGGACCGAGTGAGTTTGAGGCTGCCACCGTTCTGGCCAGAGAAACCGGCGCTGTGGTTCGCCCAATTGGAAGCACAATTCGCGCTAAGTGGCATCACTCAGGACACTACCCAGTATTACCATGTGCTAGCCCAATTGGACAGCAAATATGCGGCAGAAGTGGAGGACATAATTATCAATCCACCCGCGACAAGCAAGTACAGCACCTTAAAGTCGGAGCTGATCTCGCGGCTATCGGCTACACAGAGCTCACGCATGCGCCAATTGCTAGAACGGGAGGAGCTCGGTGACCGTACACCATCACAGTTTTTAAGACATTTACGGGCATTTAGCGAAACGGCACTTCCAGACGAGCTACTACGGACATTGTGGCTCGGCCGCCTTCCATTAAGAATGCAGGACATATTAGCCGCATCGCCGACAACTGAGCTGGGAGCCCTTGCGAAGTTAGCTGATAAGATTTGTGACAACTCTACTGGACCGCGGCTACTGGACCGCGGGTCGCCGCTGTGGCTACCGAGGCAGATGTTCGAATTCAAGAGTTGTCACAACAGTTGGAGTCCCTGACTGCCAGTGTCGCCGCGCTCAGTAATGATCGATTCCAGGGCCGTCGTCAGCGTTCAAGGTCACGCAACAGGGCCCAATCACCAGCAGGCACGACCACTGACAGAGGATTTTGTTGGTACCACGCTACTTTCGGCAACCTCGCTCGCCACTGTATACCTCCATGTAAGTACCAGGAAAACAGTCGGGGCGGTCAGTAATGGCGGCTGGCTATGGCCCCACTGCAAATCGCCTTTTTGTAACCGACAGGTTGACGCGCACAGAGTTCCTTATTGATACTGGGTCAGACCTTTGTGTTTACCCGAAAAGCAAAGTTTTCGGTCATCCCGGGAAAACCGACTACACATTGTTCGCTGCAAATGGATCCCCAATTTGCACATACGGTCCTCTGACTTTATCTCTGGATCTTGGTTTGCGCCGAGATTTCACATGGCGTTTCATTGTCGCCGACGTCGATCAGCCTATCATCGGTGTAGATTTTTTGGCGCATTTCAGTCTACTCATTGACGTGCGCCGACGGCAATTGGTTGACAACGTCACTACATTAACAACTCCAGGAAAACTATCTACTGGCGCGCTAGTACACGTCAAGGTAATTTCGCGCAACAACGATCTTCAGTCCCCCTTTCACGCGTTACTCGCACAGTTTCCGGAAGTCACACGCCCAAGTGGCAATCCTACAATGCCAAAACACCAAACGCAACACCACATCAATACGACGCCCGGGCCACCGGTTTCGTGCAGGCCCAGACGTCTTGCGCCAGACCGCCTAAAAATCGCGAAACGGGAGTTTGACAGTATGATGAAAACAGGCGTCGCGCGACGGTCATCTAGCAGTTGGTCCGCAGCTCTCCACCTTGTTCCCAAGAAAGGTGATCAGTGGAGGCCTTGTGGAGATTACCGCCCTTTGAACGCCAGGACTATTCCGGACCGGTATCCAGTTCCACATATCCAGGATTTCACGCAGAATCTTTCAGGCAAGTGTATCTTTTCTACCATTGACTTAGTGCGAGCGTACAATCAAATTCCTGTTGCTGCTGAAGACATTCCCAAGACGGCGATCACTACTCCCTTCGGATTATTTGAATTTCCGTTTATGAGTTTTGGCCTACGAAACGCGGCTCAGACATTTCAACGTTTTATCGATGAGGTATTACGGGACCTCGATTTTTGCTACGTCTATATCGACGACATCCTTGTCGCTTCCTCCAACCCAACACAACATGAAGAACATCTTCGCCTCCTGTTCACGCGACTTTCAGAATACGGCGTTTTGATCAACTCCTCCAAATGTGTATTCGGTGTTCCAAAAGTCAAGTTTCTAGGGTACACAGTCAGCGCCAGTGGCACCTGCCCTCTTCCGGAGAAGGTTGAGGCCATCCTCTCTTTTCCCTTACCTTCCAACGTCAAGCAGCTTCGCCAATTCCTTGGAATGATAAACTTTTACCGCCGTTTTCTTCCATCTGCAGCTAGGATACAGGCCCCCCTTAACAACCTCCTTGCCGGTGACGAAACTTCCGCCAAAACAATCATTGTTTGGACACCGGAACTCCAGGCTGCGTTTCAAGAATGCAAAAACAGCCTCTCCCAGGCTACGCTTCTGGCGCACCCAGATATCAACGCCGAATTAGCAATCATCACCGACGCCTCTGATACCAGCATTGGAGCCGCACTCCAGCAGCGTACGAGCCGTGGATGGGAACCTCTCGCTTTTTTCTCACGAAAATTAAATACCGCCCAGCGTAACTACGGTGCGTACGACCGTGAACTTCTTGCAGTGTACGACACCATAATTTTCTTTCGCCATATGTTGGAAGCGCGCACTTTTACTGTGTACACCGATCACAAACCGTTGACTTTCGCATTTACACAGCGCCCTGAAAAATGTTCACCTAGACAGTTTCGCCACCTTGATTTAATCGGGCAATTCACAACAGACATACGTCATATTCCTGGTAAAGACAACGTCGTAGCCGATGCCCTGTCTCGTGTTGACGCCATCTCTTTTCCAGTCGGCTACGCTGATATTGCCCGTGCTCAACTGGACAACGCCGAATTACGTGATCTCTTACATGCTAACTCTACCCTGCAGTTGCATCCACAGCAGCTCAATGACGCAGATTTGCCTCTCTACTGTGACATGTCACAATCACTTCCGCGGCCATTCGTACCACAGACTTTACGTCGACAAGTTTTCGATAGCCTGCACAGTTTGTCTCATCCAGGTGTCAAAGCAACGACCAAACTCGTCACTCAACGTTTTGTATGGCCCTCTATAAATAAAGATTGCCGTGACTGGGCCCGCGCATGTATCACGTGTCAGCGTTCCAAAGTTACGCGTCACACCACAGCACCGCTTGCACGTTTTTCTCCAACCGCCACCAGGTTCGAACACATACACCTCGACTTGGTCGGGCCACTACCAATTTCCGATGGTTTCCGATATCTCCTCACTTGCGTGGACCGTTTCACGAGGTGGGCGGAAGCCATACCGCTTTCCGATATCACTGCCGAGACGGTGGCTACCGCACTCGTCACAGGTTGGATCTCACGGTTCGGAACACCGCTTAAGGTTACAACGGACTTGGGCCGCCAGTTCGAGTCCCACCTCTTCCGTGCACTCAGTAACATTACTGGCATGACTCACCTCCGGACCGCAGCCTACCACCCTCAATCCAACGGTATGGTGGAACGACTTCACCGTCAGCTGAAGGCAGCACTTCGATGCCATGGAGATGACCGCTGGACGGACGCTTTGCCATGGGTAATGCTCGGCATCCGTGCCTCATGGAAGGAGGACCTCAAGGCCACCCCCGCTGAGCTCGTGTACGGCACAACACTCCGTCTACCGGGCGAATATCTCTCGCCCCCTCCAGCGACGCCAGAATCCACATCAGCATACGTTGACCGCCTTCGACGTCGCCTTTCCCAGTTGCGTCCGGTTCAACCGTCTCACCACGGCCAACACGCGGTATTTGTTTTTCGAGATCTTGCAACCTGCTCGCATGTATTCGTGCGTCATGATGCGGTCCGTACTCCTCTTCAACAACCGTATGATGGCCCATACGAAGTCATTTCACGTAACGATAAATTTTTCACCATCCACCGTGCCGGCAAGAGTGTAGTGGTCTCCATCGACCGGCTCAAACCTGCATATGTGGATGCAGACAGCATCTTGGCTGTCAACGCACCTTCCAAACCGACGCCAGGCCACACTTTTCCTGGCAACGTATTGCCTATTGCAGCCCACTACTACAACAACAACAACAACAACAACAACAACAACAACAACAACAACAACAACAACAACAACAACAACAACAACAACAACAACAACAACAACAACAACAACAACAACAACAACAACAACAACAACAACAACAACATCACACCCTCATCAACCACCATCATCGGTACACCCACCGCTCCGTCAAATGCAAAAACATCCGTCAAGCGCGTTCACTTTCCCGCCCAGCTGGTCCACACTTCTCCGTATCGTCACAACCCTCCGATACTGGGGGGAGGTACTGTGGCGGATTGCCAGGCGGTGGGTCCGCAACAATCAAAGAAGAAAAAATCAATGTTTGGCTATTCAGTTTGTAACCAGGGGCTGAGATAAATATACGATAATAAATTTGGTTCTATATAATTATTTCTTATAAAAACCATAGTCCCAACAAAAGTATTCGCATACCGATCTCAGGTCATTGTCTTCCAACCTTTCAACCGCACCAATTGAAAGAAAGTCAACAGCTATCTTGCGTGCTTTACACATTCGTAAATGCACAGTTCAAATTAGCGAAGTAGAAAATTGTGTTGTCACCTTGGACTCGGCTGTGTCGTAAGCAACAGAGTACTTTCTTTAAGGCAACTTTAATGTCCGGTTTCATCGCTGACAGCTTCAATCTGAAGTCAAGCCCTGCATTGTCGTGAGAAATATTTCGTTTTCAAAACGACAAGTGCCGAAAAACCTGCCTCACACAAACAGGTTGAGTAAAATGGCAAAAAACCCTCCCTCACACCAATGGACCGACCAAAACGACATTAAACCCTGCCTCACACAAATAGGTCAAGGAGAATGGCCTAAACCCTGCCTCACACAAATAGGTCGAAGAAATTGCATTAAACCCTGCCTCACACAAAAAGGAAGAGGAAATGGCATTAAACCCTGCCTCACACAAAAAGGTCGAGGAAATGGCATTAAACCCTGCCTCACACAAATAGGTCGAGGAAATTGCATTAAACCCTGCCTCACACAAATAGGTCGCGAAAATGGCATTATTTTAAACCCTGCCTCACACAAATAGGTCAAGAAGAACGGCCGAAACCCTGCCTCACACAAATAAGTCGAGGAGAATGGCATTAAACCCTGCCTCACACAAATAGGTCGAGGAGAATGGCATTAAACCCTGCCTCACACAAAAAGGTCGAGGAGAATGGCCTAAACCCTGCCTCACACAAATAAGTCGAGGAGAATGGCCTAAACCCTGCCTCACACAAATAGGTCGAGGAGAATGGAATTAAACCCTGCCTCACACAAATAGGTCGAGGAGAATGGCATTAAACCCTGCCTCACACAAAAAGGTCGAGGAGAATGGCCTAAACCCTGCCTCACACAAAAAGGTCGAGGAGAATGGCCTAAACCCTGCCTCACACAAATAAGTCGAGGAGAATGGCATTAAACCCTGCCTCACACAAATAGGTCGAGGAGAATGGCATTAAACCCAGCCTCACACAAAAAGGTCGAGGAGAATGGCCTAAACCCTGCCTCACACAAATAAGTCGAGGAGAATGGCATTAAACCCTGCCTCACACAAATAGGTCGAGGAGAATGGTATTAAACCCTGCCTCACACAAAAAGGTCGAGGAGAATGGCCTAAACCCTGCCTCACACAAATAAGTCGAGGAGAATGGCATTAAACCCTGCCTCACACAAATACGTCGAGAAGAATGGCATTAAACCCTGCCTCACACAAATAGGTCGAGGAGAATGGCCTAAACCCTTCCTCACACAAATAAGTCGAGGAGAATGGCATTAAACCCTGCCTCACACAAATAGGTCGAGGAGAATGGCATTAAACCCTGCCTCACACAAATAGGTCGAGAAGAATGGCATTAAACCCTGCCTCACACAACTAGGTAGAGAAGAATGGCATAAAACCCTTCCTCACACAACTAGGTAGAGGAGAATGGCATAAAACCCTTCCTCACACAAATAGGTTGAGGAAATGGCATTCATTTAAACCCTGCCTCACACAAATAGGTCGAGGAGAATGGCCTAAACCCTGCCTCACACAAATAAGTCGAGGAGAATGGCATTAAACCCTGCCTCACACAAATAGGTTGAGGAAATGGCATTCATTTAAACCCTGCCTCACACAAATAGGTCGAGGATAATGGCCTAAACCCTGCCTCACACAAATAAGTCGAGGAGAATGGCATTAAACCCTGCCTCACACAAATAGGTCGAGAAAATGGCATAAAACCCTGCCTCACACAAATAGGTCGAGGAAAATGGCCCAAACCCTGCCTCACACAAATAGGTCGAGGAGAATAGCATTAAACCCTGCCTCACACAAAAAGGTCGAGAAAATGGCATAAAACCCTGCCTCACACAAATAGGTTGAGGAAATGGCATTAAACCCACCAAACACAAATAGGTCGAGGAAAATGGCCCAAACCCTGCCTGTCACAAAGAGGTCGAGGAGAATAGCATTAAACCCTGCCTCACACAAAAAGGTCGAGGAAATGGCATTAATATAAACTTTGCTTCACACATATAGATCGAGGAGAATGGCATTAAACCCTGCCTCACACAAATAGGACGAGGAAATGGCATTAAACCCTGCCTACACACAAATAGGTTGAGGAAATCGCATTCATTTAAACCCTGCCTCACACAAATAGGTCGAGGAGAATGGCCTAAACCCTGCCTCACACAAATAAGTCGAGGAGAATGGCATTAAACCCTGCCTCACACAAATAGGTCGAGAAAATGGCATAAAACCCTGCCTCACACAAATAGGTTGAGGAAATAGCATTTTTTAAAACTTTGCCTCACACAAATAGGTCGAGGAAAATGGCCCAAACCCTGCCTCACACAAATAGGTCGAAAAGAATAGCATTAAACCCTGCCTCAAACAAAAAGGTCGAGGAAATGGCATTAAATCCTGCCTCACACAAATAGATCGAGGAGAATGGTATTAAACCCTGCCTCACACAAATAGGTCGAGGAAATGGCATTAAACCCATCTTCACACAAATAGGTCAAGGAGAATGGCATTTAACCCTGCCTCACACAAGAAGGTCGAGGAAATGGCATTAATATAAACTTTGCTTCACACAAATAGATCGAGGAGAATGGCATTAAACCCTGCCTCACACAAATAGGACGAGGAGCATGGCATTAAACCCTGCCTCACACAAGTAGGTTGAGGAAATGGCATTCATTTAAACCCTGCCTCACACAAATAGGTCGAGGAGAATGGCCTAAACCCTGCCTCACACAAATAAGTCGAGGAGAATGGCATTAAACCCTGCCTCACAAAAATAGGTCGAGAAAATGGCATAAAACCCTGCCTCACACAAATAGGTTGAGGAAATAGCATTCATTTAAACCCTGCCTCACACAAATAGGTCGAGGAAAATGGCCCAAACCCTGCCTCACACAAATAGGTCGAGGAGAATAGCATTAAATTCTGCCTCACACAAAAAGGTCGAGGAAATGGCATTAAATCCTGCCTCACACAAATAGATCGAGGAGAATGGTATTAAACCCTGCCTCACACAAATAGGTCGAGGAAATGGCATTAAACCCTGCCTCACACAAATAGGTCGAGGAAATGGCATTAATTTAAACCCTGCCTTACACAAATAGGTCAAGGAGAATGGCATTTAACCCTGCCCTACAAAAACAGGTCGAGGAATATGGTATTAAACCCTGCCTCACACAAATAGGTCGAGGAGAATGGCATTAAACCCTGCCTCACAAAAATAGGTCAATGAGAATGACATTAAACCCTGTCTCACACAAATAGGTCGAGGAGAATGTTATTAAACCCTTTCTCACACAAATAGGTCGGGAAGAATGGCATACAACCTGTCTCACACAAATAGGTCGAGGAGAATGGTATTAAACCCTGTCTCACACAAATAGGTCGAGGAGAATGGTATTAAACCCTGTCTCACACAAATAGGTCGAGGAGAATGGTATTAAACCCTGTCTCACACAAATAGGTCGGGGAGAATGGCATATAACCTGTCTCACACAAATAGGTCGAGGAGAATGGTATTAAACCCTGTCTCACACAAATAGGTCGAGGAGAATGGCATATAACCTGGCTCACACAAATAGGTCGAGGAGAATGGTATTAAACCCAGCCTCGCACAGATAGGTCAAAGAGAATGGCATTAAATCAAGCCTTACACAAATAGGTCGAGGAAATGGCATTAAACCCTGCCTCACAGAAATAGATCGAGGAGAAGGGTATTAAACCCTGCCTCACACAAATAGATCGCGGAGAATGGTATTACACCCTGCCTCACACAAATAGATCGAGGAATATGGTATTAAACCCAGCCTCGCACAGATAGGTCAAAGAGAATGGCATTAAATCAAGCCTTACACAAATAGGTCGAGGAAATGGCATTAAACCCTGCCTCACAGAAATAGATCGAGGAGAAGGGTATTAAACCCTGCCTCACACAAATAGATCGCGGAGAATGGTATCAAACCCTGCCTTACACAAATAGGTCGAGGATAATGGTATTAAACCCTGCCTCACACAAAAAGGTAGAGGAGAATGGTATTAAATCCTGCCTCACACAAAAAGGTAGAGGAGAATGGCATTAAACCCTGCCTCACACAAATAGGTCCAGGAGAATGGAATTAGACCCTGCCTCACACAAATAGGTCGAAGAGAATGGTGGTAAACCCTGCCTCACACGAATAGGTCAAGGAGAATGGTATTAAACCCTGCCTCACACAAAAAGGTAGAGGAGAATGGTATTAACCCTGCCTCATACCAATAGGTCGAGGAGAATGGCATTAAACCTTGCCTCACACAAATAGGTCAAGGAGAATGGTATTAAACCCTGCGTCATACAAATAGGTCAAGGAGATGGTATTAAACCCTGCCTCACACAAATAGGTCAAGGAGAATGGTGGTAAACCCTGCGTCACACAAATACGTCAAGGAGAATGGTATTAAACCCTGCCTCACACAAAAAGGTAGAGGAGAATGGTATTAAACCTTGCCTCACACAAATAGGTCAAAGAGAATGGTATTAAACCTTGCCTCACACAAATAGGTCAAGGAGAATGGCATTAAACCCTGCCTTACACACAAAGGTAGAGGAGAATGGTATTAAATCCTGCCTCACACAAAAAGGTAGAGGAGAATGGCATTAAACCCTGCCTCACACAAATAGGTCTAGGAGATTAGCTTTAAACCCTGCCTCACACAAAAAGGTCGAGGAAATGGCATTAAATCCTGCCTCACACAAATAGATCGAGGAGAATGGTATTAAACCCTGCCTCACACAAATAGGTCGAGGAAATGGCATTAAACCCTGCCTCACACAAATAGGTCGAGGAAATGGCATTAATTTAAACCCTGCCTTACACAAATAGGTCAAGGAGAATGGCATATAACCTGTCTCACACAAATAGGTCGAGGAGAATAGTATTAAACCCTGTCTCACACAAAAAGGTCAAGGAGAATGACATTAAACCCTGTCTCACACAAATAGGTCGAGGAGAATGTTTTTAAACCCTGTCTCACACAAATAGGTCGGGGAGAATGGCATATAACCTGTCTCACACAAATAGGTCGAGGAGAATGGTATTAAACCCTGTCTCACACAAAAAGGTCGAGGAAATGGCATTAAATCCTGCCTCACACAAATAGATCGAGGAGAATGGTATAAAACCCTGCCTCACACAAATAGGTCGAGAAAATGGCATTAAACCCTGCCTCACACAAATAGGTCGAGGAAATGGCATTAATTTAAACCCTGCCTTACACAAATAGGTCAAGGAGAATGGCATTAAACCCTGCCCTACAAAAATAGGTCGAGGAATATGGTATTAAACCCTGCCTCACACAAATAGGTCGAGGAGAATGGCATTAAACCCTGCCTCACAAAAATAGGCCAAGGAGAATGACATTAAACCCTGTCTCACACAAATAGGTCTAGGAGAATGTTATTAAACCCTGTCTCACACAAATAGGTCGGGGAGAATGGCATATAACCTGTCTCACACAAATAGGTCGAGGAGAATGGTATTAAACCCTGTCTCACACAAATAGGTCGAGGAGAATGGTATTAAACCCTGTCTCACACAAATAGGTCGAGGAGAATGGTATTAAACCCTGTCTCACACAAATAGGTCGAGGAGAATGGCATATAACCTGGCTCACACAAATAGGTCGAGGAGAATGGTATTAAACCCAGCCTCGCACAGATAGGTCAAAGAGAATGGCATTAAATCAAGCCTTACACAAATAGGTCGAGGAATATGGTATTAAACCCAGCCTCGCACAGATAGGTCAAAGAGAATGGCATTAAATCAAGCCTTACACAAATAGGTCGAGGAAATGGCATTAAACCTTGCCTCACAGAAATAGATCGAGGAGAAGGGTATTAAAACCTGCCTCACACAAATAGATCGCGGAGAATGCTATCAAACCCTGCCTTACACAAATAGGTCGAGGATAATGGTATTAAACCCTGCCTCACACAAAAAGGTAGAGGAGAATGATATTAAATCCTGCCTCACACAAAAAGGTAGAGGAGAATGGCATTAAACCCTGCCTCACACAAATAGGTCGAGGAGAATGGTATTAAACCCTGCCTCACACAAATAGGTCGAAGAGAATGGTGGTAAACCCTGCCTCACACAAATAGGTCAAGGAGAATGGTATTAAACCCTGCCTCACACAAAAAGGTAGAGGAGAATGGTATTTAACCCTGCCTCATACCAATAGGTCGAGGAGAATGGCATTAAACCTTGCCTCACACAAATAGGTCAAGGAGAATGGTATTAAACCCTGCGTCATACAAATAGGTCAAGGAGAATGGTATTAAACCCTGCCTCACACAAATAGATCAAGGAGAATGGTGGTAAACCCTGCCTCACACAAATAGGTCAAGGAGAATGGTATTAAACCCTGCCTCACACAAAAAGGTAGAGGAGAATGGTATTAAACCTTGCCTCACACAAATAAGTCAAAGAGAATGGTATTAAACCTTGCCTCACACAAATAGGTCAAGGAGAATGGCATTAAACCCTGCCTTACACTTAAAGGTAGAGGAGAATAGTATTAAATCCTGCCTCACACATAAAGGTAGAGGAGAATGGCATGAAACCCTGCCTCACACAAATAGGTCGAGGAGGTTGGCATTTAACCTTGCCTCACACAAATAGGTCAAGGAGAATGGTATTTAACCCTGCCTCACACAAATAGGTCAAGGAGAATCGTATTAAACCCTGCCTTACACAAATAGGTAAAGACAAATGGCATTAAACGCTGCCTCACACAAATAGGTCGAGGAGAATTGCATTAAACCCTGCCTCACACAAATAGGTCAAGGAGAATGGTATTAAACCCTGCCTCACACAAATAGGTAGAGGAGAATGGCATTAAACGCTGCCTCACACAAATAGGTCGAGGAGAATGGCATTAAACCCTGCCTCATACAAATAGGTCAAGGAGAATGGTATTAAACCCTGCCTTACACAAATAGGTAAAGACAAATGGCATTAAACGCTGCCTCACACAAATAGGTCGAGGAGAATGGCATTTAACCTTGCCTCACACAAATAGGTCAAGGAGAATGGTATTTAACCCTGCCTCATACAAATAGGTCAAGGAGAATGGTATTAAACCATGCCTCACACAAATAGGTAAAGACAAATGGCATTAAACGCTGCCTCACACAAATAGGTCGAGGAGAATTGCATTAAACCCTGCCTCACACAAATAGGTCAAGGAGAATGGTATTAAACCCTGCCTCACACAAATAGGTAGAGGAGAATGGCATTAAACGCTGCCTCACACAAATAGGTCGTGGAGAATGGCATTAAACCCTGCCTCACACAAATAGGTAGAGGAGAATGGCATTAAACCCTGCCTCACACAAATAGGTCGAGGAGAATCGTATTAAACCCTGCCTCATACAAAAAAGTCGAGGAAATGGCATTCTTTTAAACCCTGCCTCACATAAATAGGTCAAGAAGAATGGTAATTAACCCAGAGCCTTACTCAAATAGGTAAAGGAGAATGGCACTAAATCCTGCCTCACACAAATAGGACGAGAAAATGGCATTAAACCCTGTCTCACAAAAATAGGACGAGAAAATGGCATTAAACCCTGCCTCACACAAATAGGACGAGGAAATGGCATTAAACCCTGCCTCACACAAATAGGTCGAGAAAATGGCATTAAACCCTGCCTCACACAAATAGGACGAGGAAATGGCATTAAACCCTGCCTCACACAAATAGGACGAGGAAATGGCATTAAACCCTGCCTCACACAAATAGGACGAAAAAATGGCATAAAACCCTGCCTCACACAAATAGGACGAGGAAATGGCATTAAACCCTGCCTCACAAAAATAGGTCGAGGAATATGGTATTAAACCCTGCCTCACACAAATAGGACTAGGAGAATGGCATTAAACCCTGCCTCACACAAATAGGACGAGGAAATGGCATTAAACCCTGCCTCACAAAAATAGGTCGAGAAATATGGTATTAAACCCTGCCTCACAAAAATAGGTCGAGGAGAATGACATTAAACCCTGTCTCACACAAATAGGTCGAGGAGAATGGTATTAAAACCTGGCTAACACAAATAGGTCGAGGAAATGGCATTAAACCCTGCCTCACACAAATAGGTCGAGGAAATGGCATTAATTTAAACCCTGCCTTACACAAATAGGTCAAGGAGAATGGCATATAACCTGTCTCACACAAATAGGTCGAGGAGAATAGTATTAAACCCTGTCTCACACAAAAAGGTCAAGGAGAATGACATTAAACCCTGTCTCACACAAATAGGTCGAGGAGAATGTTTTTAAACCCTGTCTCACACAAATAGGTCGGGGAGAATGGCATATAACCTGTCTCACACAAATAGGTCGAGGAGAATGGTATTAAACCCTGTCTCACACAAAAAGGTCGAGGAAATGGCATTAAATCCTGCCTCACACAAATAGATCGAGGAGAATGGTATAAAACCCTGCCTCACACAAATAGGTCGAGAAAATGGCATTAAACCCTGCCTCACACAAATAGGTCGAGGAAATGGCATTAATTTAAACCCTGCCTTACACAAATAGGTCAAGGAGAATGGCATTAAACCCTGCCCTACAAAAATAGGTCGAGGAATATGGTATTAAACCCTGCCTCACACAAATAGGTCGAGGAGAATGGCATTAAACCCTGCCTCACAAAAATAGGTCAAGGAGAATGACATTAAACCCTGTCTCACACAAATAGGTCTAGGAGAATGTTATTAAACCCTGTCTCACACAAATAGGTCGGGGAGAATGGCATATAACCTGTCTCACACAAATAGGTCGAGGAGAATGGTATTAAACCCTGTCTCACACAAATAGGTCGAGGAGAATGGTATTAAACCCTGTCTCACACAAATAGGTCGAGGAGAATGGTATTAAACCCTGTCTCACACAAATAGGTCGAGGAGAATGGCATATAACCTGGCTCACACAAATAGGTCGAGGAGAATGGTATTAAACCCAGCCTCGCACAGATAGGTCAAAGAGAATGGCATTAAATCAAGCCTTACACAAATAGGTCGAGGAATATGGTATTAAACCCAGCCTCGCACAGATAGGTCAAAGAGAATGGCATTAAATCAAGCCTTACACAAATAGGTCGAGGAAATGGCATTAAACCTTGCCTCACAGAAATAGATCGAGGAGAAGGGTATTAAAACCTGCCTCACACAAATAGATCGCGGAGAATGCTATCAAACCCTGCCTTACACAAATAGGTCGAGGATAATGGTATTAAACCCTGCCTCACACAAAAAGGTAGAGGAGAATGATATTAAATCCTGCCTCACACAAAAAGGTAGAGGAGAATGGCATTAAACCCTGCCTCACACAAATAGGTCGAGGAGAATGGTATTAAACCCTGCCTCACACAAATAGGTCGAAGAGAATGGTGGTAAACCCTGCCTCACACAAATAGGTCAAGGAGAATGGTATTAAACCCTGCCTCACACAAAAAGGTAGAGGAGAATGGTATTTAACCCTGCCTCATACCAATAGGTCGAGGAGAATGGCATTAAACCTTGCCTCACACAAATAGGTCAAGGAGAATGGTATTAAACCCTGCGTCATACAAATAGGTCAAGGAGAATGGTATTAAACCCTGCCTCACACAAATAGATCAAGGAGAATGGTGGTAAACCCTGCCTCACACAAATAGGTCAAGGAGAATGGTATTAAACCCTGCCTCACACAAAAAGGTAGAGGAGAATGGTATTAAACCTTGCCTCACACAAATAAGTCAAAGAGAATGGTATTAAACCTTGCCTTACACAAATAGGTCAAGGAGAATGGCATTAAACCCTGCCTTACACTTAAAGGTAGAGGAGAATAGTATTAAATCCTGCCTCACACATAAAGGTAGAGGAGAATGGCATGAAACCCTGCCTCACACAAATAGGTCGAGGAGGTTGGCATTTAACCTTGCCTCACACAAATAGGTCAAGGAGAATGGTATTTAACCCTGCCTCACACAAATAGGTCAAGGAGAATCGTATTAAACCCTGCCTTACACAAATAGGTAAAGACAAATGGCATTAAACGCTGCCTCACACAAATAGGTCGAGGAGAATTGCATTAAACCCTGCCTCACACAAATAGGTCAAGGAGAATGGTATTAAACCCTGCCTCACACAAATAGGTAGAGGAGAATGGCATTAAACGCTGCCTCACACAAATAGGTCGAGGAGAATGGCATTAAACCCTGCCTCATACAAATAGGTCAAGGAGAATGGTATTAAACCCTGCCTTACACAAATAGGTAAAGACAAATGGCATTAAACGCTGCCTCACACAAATAGGTCGAGGAGAATGGCATTTAACCTTGCCTCACACAAATAGGTCAAGGAGAATGGTATTTAACCCTGCCTCATACAAATAGGTCAAGGAGAATGGTATTAAACCATGCCTCACACAAATAGGTAAAGACAAATGGCATTAAACGCTGCCTCACACAAATAGGTCGAGGAGAATTGCATTAAACCCTGCCTCACACAAATAGGTCAAGGAGAATGGTATTAAACCCTGCCTCACACAAATAGGTAGAGGAGAATGGCATTAAACGCTGCCTCACACAAATAGGTCGTGGAGAATGGCATTAAACCCTGCCTCACACAAATAGGTAGAGGAGAATGGCATTAAACCCTGCCTCACACAAATAGGTCGAGGAGAATCGTATTAAACCCTGCCTCATACAAAAAAGTCGAGGAAATGGCATTCTTTTAAACCCTGCCTCACATAAATAGGTCAAGAAGAATGGTAATTAACCCAGAGCCTTACTCAAATAGGTAAAGGAGAATGGCACTAAATCCTGCCTCACACAAATAGGACGAGAAAATGGCATTAAACCCTGTCTCACAAAAATAGGACGAGAAAATGGCATTAAACCCTGCCTCACACAAATAGGACGAGGAAATGGCATTAAACCCTGCCTCACACAAATAGGTCGAGAAAATGGCATTAAACCCTGCCTCACACAAATAGGACGAGGAAATGGCATTAAACCCTGCCTCACACAAATAGGACGAGGAAATGGCATTAAACCCTGCCTCACACAAATAGGACGAAAAAATGGCATAAAACCCTGCCTCACACAAATAGGACGAGGAAATGGCATTAAACCCTGCCTCACAAAAATAGGTCGAGGAATATGGTATTAAACCCTGCCTCACACAAATAGGACTAGGAGAATGGCATTAAACCCTGCCTCACACAAATAGGACGAGGAAATGGCATTAAACCCTGCCTCACAAAAATAGGTCGAGAAATATGGTATTAAACCCTGCCTCACAAAAATAGGTCGAGGAGAATGACATTAAACCCTGTCTCACACAAATAGGTCGAGGAGAATGGTATTAAAACCTGGCTAACACAAATAGGTCGAGGAGAATGGTATTACACCCTGCCTCACACAAATAGGTCGAGGAATATGGTATTAAACCCTGCCTCACACAAATAGGTCGAGGAGAATGGCATTTAACCCTGCCTCACACAAATAGGTCGAGAAGAATGGTATTAAACCCTGCCTCACAAAAATAGGTCGAGGCAAATGACATTAAACCCTGTCTCACACAAATAGGTCGAGGAGAATGGTATTAAAACCTGGCTCACACAAATAGGTCGAGGAGAATGGTATTACACCCTGCCTCACACAAATAGGTCGAGGAATATGGTATTTAACCCAGCCTTACACAGATAGGTCAAAGAGAATGGCATTAAATCCAGCCTTACACAAATAGGTCGAGGAAATGGCATTAAACCCTGCCTCACAGAAATAGATCGAGGAGAAGGGTATTAAACCCTGCCTCACACAAATAGATCGCGGAGAATGGTATCAAACCCTGCCTTACACAAATAGGTCGAGACTAATGGTATTAAACCCTGCCTCACACAAAAAGGTAGAGGAGAATGGTATTAAACCCTGCCTCACACAAATAGGTCGAGGAGAATGGTATTAAACCCTGCCTCACACAAATAGGTCGAGGAAATGGCATTAAACCCTGCCTCACACAAATATGTCGAGGAGAATGGCATTAAACCCTGCCTCACACAAATAGGTCGAGAAGAATGGTATTAAACCCTGCCTCACACAAATAGGTCAAGGAGAATGGTATTAAACCCTGCCTCACACAAATAGGTCAAGGAGAATGGTATTAAACCCTGCCTCACACAAAAAGGTAGAGGAGAATGGTATTTAACCCTGCCTCATACAAATAGGTCGAGGAGACTGGCATTAAACCCTGCCTCACACAAATAGGTAGAGGAGAATGGCATTAAACCCTTTCTCACACACCTAGGTCGAGGAGAATTGTATTTAACCCTGCGTCACACAAAAAGGTCGAGGAAAATGGTATTAAACCCTGCCTCACACAAATAGGTCGAGGAAATGGCATTCATTTAAACCCTGCCTCACACAAATAGGTCAAGAAAAATGGTATTAAACCCTGCCTTACACAAATAGGTCAAGAAGAATGGTATTAAACCCTGCTTCACACAAATAGGTCGAGGAAATGGCATTCATTTAAACCCTGCCTCACACAAATAGGTCAAGAAGAATGGTATTAAACCCTGCTTCACACAAATAGGTCGAGGAAATGGCATTCATTTAAACCCTGCCTCACACAAATAGGTCAAGAAAAATAGTATTAAACCCTGCCTTACACAAATAGGTCAAGAAGAATGGTATTTAACCCTGCTTCACACAAATAGGTCGAGGAAATGGCATTCATTTTAACCCTGCCTCACACAAATAGGTCGAGGAGAATCGTATTAAACCCTGCCTCATACAAATAGGTCGAGGAAATGGCATTCATTTAAACCCTGCCTCACATTAATAGGTCAAGAAGAATGGTATTAAACCCTGCTTCACACAAATAGGTCGAGGAAATGGCATTCATTTAAACTCTGCCTCACACAAATAGGTCAAGAAAGATGGTATTAAACCCTGCCTTACACAAATAGGCCAAGAAGAATGGTATTAAACCCTGCTTCACACAAATAGGTCGAGGAAATGGCATTCATTTAAACCCTGCCTCACACAAATAGGTCAAGAAAAATGGTATTAAACCTGCCTTACACAAATAGGTAGAGGAGAATGGCATTAAACCCTGCCTCACACAAATAGGTAAAAGAGAATGGTATTTGTTGGAAATGGAATATGAAGAGGACCGTGATGGGAGGTATAGTTATTCAAGAAGGCAGTGCATTTCAAAGATGTTTGGTTTGTGTTTATTATGTTGGTTGTTATGCTGTTGCCATGGAGACGCGAGGACTTGGTTTACGTTTTTAGATGTGGAAAGAGTGGTTGTACCTAAGCTGTGAATTAAACGGTATCTGTATTTAAAAAGTGAGTTCATACTGTCATTAATAATATAGTTTATACGACGAAGACGACGGGTAGTCGTTTGAGACGTAACATTTGGTGACCATGACGTGATAAGTGGCAGTTGTGGATAATTATGGATCGACTCAAGAAGATGCGGGCCCCAGGTAGAGCGTCATTTACAAGAACCCTCCATGACACAGAAAAGGAACTAGCGGAGGAGAGTCTGGACGTCAATTCGTTGGCTCTCAAGCTAGAAAAGATGGAGCGTACCATGAACGACCTACGGAAGCTCGATCTCAAATATTAGCAGTCGCTTTTGGATGCTGAATGCAGTGACGAGGATTACGCAGCGGAGAGTGCTGTGATTGAGAGGTATGAAGACCAGCTTGCGGAGGTAAGATGTATGATAAATAGAACCCTCGTTCAGGCACAGGCTCGGAAAATTAGTGCAACCACAGTAGACCAAGATCCGGACAGTCATGGGCCTAGGAGGTTTAAACTGCTCAAGATAGAATTGAAACAGTTTAACGGTGAACTGACAGAGTGGTTGGGTTTTTGGTCACAGTTTCAAAAGATTCACGAGGACAGCACCATTGATGACAATGACAAGTTTCAATATTTAGTTCAGTCAATGGTGCTTGGAACTCGGCGTCGTCAACTTGTTTACAGTTACCCACAGTCAGCACAAAACTATCCAAAAGTCATAAGTGCATTGAAAGAGAGATATGGTAACGAGGAACTTCTTATTGAAGTCTATGTAAGAGAATTATTGAAATTAGTTATAAATAATGTCTCTTACAAAGGAAGTTCCCCTCTTTCTTGCATATTTGACCAAATTGAGGGTCAAATAAGATCATTAGAAACTTTAGGCCTAACTAATGATAAATGTGCCGCATTATTATTCCCACTGGTAGAATCTAGTCTTCCTGATGACATCCTTAGGGCTTGGCTGAGAAGCGCGTCATCTGCTAAAGGTGCCATACATGGCGGAGCACATGAAAATCGCCTCACATGCCTAAAGGAGTTTTTAAGGAGAGAAGTGGGAAGCGAAGAGAGAATCCCTCTCGCAAAATCAGGGTTTGGAAAGGTTTCTTAAGAGAATAAGAACGGGAACAAGCTAAACAATAATGTGCCAGTTGACAGTGTTCCCACAGCATCTGGATTACTAAACGGTAACAATGTCAAATGTGTATTTTGCGAGAAACAACACGAAAGTCGTGATTGTATTCACGCACAAGACATGTCAATTGCCGATAAAATAGTCAAGCTTACTAAGTTAAGACGTTGTTACATTTGTTTCCGACCTAATCATGTAGCAAGGAAATGTAAAACGTTTGTTAAATGTTCACTTTGTAGTAAGAAACATTTAATTTTAATGTGTCCCGATTTATCTTCCCATCAGACAACAACTACACCTAACAGTGAGGGAAAAGTAGTACAAATGTCAAATCAAATATGTACCAGTGACATGGTACTTCAGACACTGGCAGTTAATATTGTAACTAATGGGAAGGAAAGAACAGTGAGGGCTTTAATTGATTCTGGATCTCAGCATTCATACATATTAAACTCAACCGCAGATCAACTTGGTTTGGTACCCTATTTACACGAGACCAAAGTACATTCGTTGTTTGGAGGTACACACACTGCACCCGAATATCATGGTAGATTGAAACTGTTACTGAAGCAACCCGTTGGAAAGTTGGACGTATCTATTGATGTTCTAGGTCAATCAAAAATATGTGGGAAAATACCTCGAGTTGCTAAAGGTAAATGGATGAAACCGTTAAAAAGAAATCATTTTTAGGTTACTGATATCGGAAGTGGAGTACCAGAAATTGAATTGTTGATCGGAGCAGATGTCTATGGAACACTACTCACTGGGAAGTTAATACATTTAAACAACGGTCTGACTGCGGTAGAAACTACACTGGGATGGACATTAATGGGACGAATTAAAAGAGACTGCTTGAAAGATCCGGCTGTAGAAATGTTAGTGACAACTATGAAAATCAGTGACGCATCTATAGCTGAACTATGGGAATTAGAATCCATTGGTGTGAGGGATCCCATAGAAAGGTCAACTACAGCAACAAGGAAGTATTTTATAAAAAACAGTGTCACGTACAGAAACTGGTAGGTACGTTGTGTTTTTACCCTGGATCGAAGACCGTTTCCCTCCATCGACACATAGGGTGATTGCAGAGGAAAAACTCGTAGTCGTTTCGAAATAATTTCAAGTGCAGTCTTGATGATACAAGAGCTGTAGTCTACAATCGAGATGGTGGGAGAATTCGATTGGAAAAAGGTTACAATGAATTTAATTAATTGGAAGTTCAACCCTCCATCAGCGGCATGGTGGGTATGATGGTGGGAGCGTCTTATTCGTTCCGTAAAATGTATACTAAGACGTGTATTGGGAAAATCGTTTTTAAGCTATGAAGAGTTATTAACAGTATTGTGTGATGCTGAAGCTGTTGTAAATGGAAGACCACTCACCTACGTCACAGACGACCTTTGACACCGGCAATGTTTCTACAAGACATTCGGGAAGCCAATGTACCAGATTGGGATGTGTTAGAAGCCGAAGGTTTCCAGCGTTGGTTTCGATATAGGCAAGTTATTCGAGATAGTTTCTGTTGTCGATTTAGGAAAGAATATTTAAGTAAACTAGTCCAACGAGGAAAAGAAAATGAACGTACAAGAAAATTATCAGTTGGAGAGGTTGTGCTTGTGGGAACTGACAACAAAAAGAGACTTGATTGGCCACTTGCAAAGGTGTTAGAACTTTTACCCGGACAAGACGGAGGAGAGAGAGTTGCCTGGGTGAAAACACAAAATGGAGTCTTGGTACGTCCAGTACAAAGGTTGTACCCTTTGGAAGTAACAAGTGGGTCTGAACTTGAGACAAGAGCATGAACAGAAGAAATATCCTCGATTAATATTAAGTATTTTTTCATTTATATCCTTCTATGTGCTTATACAAATGAAAGGTGGGAGGATGTTGGAAATGGAATATCAAGAGGACCGTGATGAGAGGTATAGTAAATCAAGAAGGCAGTGCATTTCAAAGATGTTTGGTTTGTGTTCATTTGTTTGGTTGTTATGCTGTTGCCATGGAGACGCGAGGACTTGGTTAACGTTTTTAGATGTGAAAAGACTGGTTGTACCTAAACTATGAATTAAACGGTATCTGTATTTAAAAAGTGAGTTCATACTGTCATTAATAATATAGTAATACGACGAAGACGACGGGTAGTCGTTTGAAACGTAACAGTAAAAACCCTGCCTCACACAAATACGTAGAGGAGAATGGCATTAAACCCTGCCTCACCCAAATAGGTCGAGAAGAATGGTATTAAACCCTGCCTCACACAAATAGGTCGAGAAGAATGGTATTAAACCCTGCCTCACACAAAAAGGTAGAGGAGAATGGTATTGAACCCTGCCTCACACAAATAGGTCGAGGAGAATGGTATTAAACCCTACCTTACACAAAAAGGTAGAAGAGAATGGTATTAAACCCTGCCTTACACAAATAGGTCGAGGAGAATGGTATTAAACCCTGCCTCACACAAATAGGTCGAGAAGAATGGTATTAAACCCTGCCTCACACAAATAGGTCGAGAAGAATGGTATTAAACCCTGCCTCACACAAAAAGGTAGAGGAGAATGGTATTGAACCCTGCCTCACACAAATAGGTCGAGAAGAATGGTATTAAACCCTGCCTCACACAAATAGGTCAAGGAAAATGGTATTAAACCCTGCCTCACACAAAAAGGTAGAAGAGAATGGTATTAAACCCTGCCTCACACAAATAGGTCGAGGAGAATGGCATTAAACCCTGCCTCACACAAATAGGTAGAGGAGAATGGTATTAAACCCTGCCTCACACAAATAGGTCGAGAAGAATGCCATTTAACCCTGCCTCAAACAAAAAGGTAGCGAAGAATGGTATTAAACCCTTTCACACAAATAGGTCGAGGAGAATGGCATTAAACCCTGCCTCACACAAATAGGTAGAGGAGAATGGTATTAAACCCTGCCTCACACAAAAAGGTAGAGGAGAATGGTATTAAACCATGCCTCACACAAATAGGTAAAGGAGAATGGTATTAAACCCTGCCTCACACAAATAGGTAAAAAAGAATGGTTTTAAACCCTGTCTCACACAAATAGGTAGAGGAGAATGGCATTTAACCCTGCCTCACACAAATTGGTGGAGGACAATGGCATTAAACCCTGCTTCCCACAAAAAGGTAGAGGAGAATGGTATTAAACCCTGCATCACACAAATAGGTCGAGGAGAATGGTATTAAACCCTGCCTCACACAAATAGGTAGAGGAGAATGGCATTTACCGATTAGCCATTGTTGCAAAAATATGAGACGTTAAGCCCCATTAATCAATCAAACCCTGCCTCACACAAATAGTTCGAGTAAAATGGCCAAAAACCCTCCCTCACAAAAATAGATCGACCAAAATGGTATTTAACCCTGCCTTACACAAATAGTTCGAGTAAAATGGCCAAAAACCTTCCCTTACACAAATAGATCGACCAAAATGGTATTAAACCCTGCCTCAGACGAATAGTTCAAGGAAAATGGTATTTAACCCTGCCTTACACAAATAGGTCGGGGAAAATGGCATTAAACCCTGCCTCACACAAATAGGTCGGGGAAAATGGCATTAAACCCTGCCTCACACAAATAGTTCGAGGAAAATGGCATTAAACCCTGCCTCACACAAATAGGTCGGGGAAAATGGCATTAAACCCTGCCTCACACAAATAGGTCGGGGAAAATGGCATTAAACCCTGCCTTACACAAATAGGTCGAGGAAAATGGCATTAAACCCTGCCTCACACAAATAGGTCGGGGAAAATGGCATTAAACCCTGCCTCACACAAATAGGTCGGGGAAAATGGCATTAAACCCTGCCTCACACAAATAGGTCGGGGAAAATGGCATTAAACCCTGCCTCACACAAATAGGTCGAGGAGAATGGCATTAAACCCTGCCTCACACAAATAGGTCGGGGAAAATGGCATTAAACCCTGCCTTACACAAATAGGTCGGGGAAAATGGCATTAAACCCTGCCTCACACAAATAGGTCGGGGAAAATGGCATTAAACCCTGCCTCATACAAATAGGTCGGGGAAAATGGCATTAAACCCTGCCTCACACAAATAGGTCGGGGAAAATGGCATTAAACCCTGCCTCACACAAATAGGTCGAGGAGAATGGGTATCAAGAACTTCACTGCACGATGACTGATTCTAGGATACTCAACATTTCTCCCCAACCACAAGTCGATGAATCCCTGATCCCTGTAGAAATTTTTAAACCACGTTCGCTGGAGAGATTTGCAAGTTCTTCTTCTTCTTCTGACGGTAAAGTGGACGTCGTTAAGGGGAAACAAATAGGTTTCTTATCCACTCATCAATATCATTGTTTTCATTAGGGAAGTATTCGTTAAACTGTTGTTTCAATTGAGTAATATGGTCTCTAATATTTTCCTTAATGTCGTTAGCAGGGGCGATTAATGATTCTACCAAGGAATTCTCCAGTGTAGGAAACGCTTCCAGATCGCCTTATTTAGCGCCACGTGACCAAATACTTAGTTTTTTCTAAAACCCCTCAATTTTATCATGAAGAGTGAAAACTCTCAAAGTTTTCCCATTTCAATTTAAATTCAAGTCGTTGAGGCGTCAGAAAATATTTGATACGTACGGTATGCTAAACTTACCAGCCATGACTCGTTTTTGAAAGAGACGATGTATAGTCTACGACATTTCGTGAGAGCTGGCGGCTTTTGGGCTCTCATCAGGGGGTTGAGTGTTACAAGTTGTCAGGTGTTGTGAGAGCTGAGTGAACAGTGGCCGGAGTCTCCTCGCTACCGGGAGAATATAACTATGCGACAGGGGACGGAACGAAATACAATGAACACGGCCTTATTTGTGGTCTTACATATTGTTGACCCTCAACCACATCTCTCTAATAATCTCAGGACTTCATCATGCAAATACAATTACTATTATTGAATTAATCGTATCTCATTTTCTAACAACACAAGGAACTATAAATAGAATGCTTAAATAGTATAGTGATGTATTGTTATTAAGCGAGTGAAGCGAGCGTCTCAATTGGACCTTTATGGCACGTCTTTCTGTTTTTTTTGTTTTGTTTTTTTATATCTGTCGATAGCGGTCGAACGGTAAGTCCGATCAACTTGAAATTTGGACCATCCATAAGACTCGATGTGGAATGAAGGTGTATAGTTTTTGAGGCAAAATTGTTTGAAAAGTTACAAAGTTATACCATAATTACAGCAAAATATTTTTCTGAAACAAAACGGACGCTCCCAGTAACACGACATTTTGATATCTGACTAGGAAAAATTTGTATTATATCACTAAGTTAAACATTTTTTGGTATCATCAGGAACATTCAAAATTTATTTAGTAACATTACGCAAAAAAAAAATTATTATCTCAAAAACTGCAACATTGACAACAATTCTTCAGAATGTCTGCACAGGCGCGGACTGGCTAGGGATGCGGGGATGCGATCGCATTCATGGCCCCTGGGCAAATCCGGGCCCTTTGGCAGTCCGGGCCCCCGGGTTGCCACCAGAGAGTTCCTATGATTTAAATACTTCTCTGTATATTGCTAACAAATCTTAACCCCACTCTATAAGTATTATCTTGAAATACCGCGCGCCGCGTGTCCGCGACTTGGTGACTAAGGGCCCCCCCGTCGCTCAGGAAACCTTGTCAAATCCGCTCGCTCGCTAGCATTTTGCGAGTGACAATATTTAGTACTTTTCAGTTGTTACACTAATGGCCATAGGCCTACCTCAAATATGGGTTTCTTAAAATTTGAATAACGCGCCCGGTAGTGCTACTGGTAGGGTGGCTTCTGTTAATCACGCCCTAAAATCGCATTTTAGGCCATAACATTCAATGCAAACCTAAAAAAATGTTTACATCTTCGGCGTATTTGCCTCCGGCGACTGGTGCTTCGCATGCTGGGTCGTGTCTGCCAGGAGTACAAGGGGCTTCACAACGCCTCTTGTCCCCGGGACGAGGTGTACGAGCTCCGTGTTCGAGAGGCCGGGGCTGCGGCTAGGACTGCGGAGCTGGCAGAGGAACACGCGAACGTCACCCTAGAGGCGGCCAAGGTCACCCTTGAGGCGGCCAAGGCTAATGCAGCTTCAAATGCTACCATAGCACGGCTAGCGGTGGAACACGCGAAGGTCACCCTCGAGGCAGCCAAGGCTAATGCGGCTTCAAATGCTACCCGAGAACACGCGAAGGTCACCCTCGAGGCGGCTCGAGCCCGGGCTAAGGCCGATGAGGTCTGGCGCATCACCGCCGATGAGGAACTAGAATTCGAGCGAGCTGGACGCAGTGAAAGTCTGCTGCAGCTGCAGAGAGCGCAAGGCTAAGTGTGCGAGCTGCAGGGTAGGAGTTTTATTCCATGAATGTGTTAATACTTTATTTAGTCAAACCAATTCTTTGTACTTCAAACAATAAAAGTTGTAATAATTTGATATTCGTATGCGTATTTGTTTTGAGAAGAAATGCTTTAGATCCAAGATCTGCTGGTCTCATTTATATAAAATGATAGACAAACATATGGTTACCAATGAAATAAATCAAAAATATTATTTTCTGCTATATTGCAATACATTGATAAATCTTCTCCACCTCCCAGTTGTTTTTCCTCTACAGGTGAAAAAGTGAAATCCTGAATCTCTAAAGTTTATCGGGTCCCTCTCTCTCTCTCTCTCTCTCTCTCTCTCTCTCTCTCTCTCTCTCTCGCTCCGGAGGAGACCTGGGTTCGATTCCCAGTAGGGGTTGGTTTTTTAGTTTCTGGATTTATATATATATATTTAAATGGATATTATTTAAAGTAAACCTTTTGTTGGTGGACTTATGAAGACTTGCACAGAAATGCGCGTGTGTACGCGGCTTTAGATCATAATTAGACCACCAAGCTGGCGTATACGGGTTCCATTCTAGTTCGGGGCAAATATCATTACTCATTAGTCATTAGTCTCTTGTTACTATCGTCCAGTAAATTAAAAGTAATTCAATGACTCAACTTTGAGCACTATACTGTATTATTTATTGTCTATGGTTGTATGAAAACAAGTCAGATTTCCAGTCTGTTTTCTCTAATCGCTACTCGATCTGTTTTTACAATAGAAACACGATTCGAAGTTTGATATTAATAAAATAATGACACCAAACACATATCGTCACTATAAATATGACTATTGTGTTAATTCATTAGTCGATAAAATTGTACTACGGTCATTTCCGGTGTGTGGTGACTCAGCCGCCGGTCTACGAGTGTGATAAGATGTGTTCTGAAATATGATCCGACGCAGGTGCAGAACAAAAGATACGGCGGACTCGAGCAACATTTCCCCTCAATCGAGTTGTGGAGAGGGTAACATAGGGTCCCCCCCCCCCTCCCGAACCGTAAAGATTGAACATTTTCAACTCTGAGTAACTCGTCTCATACCAGGGTTGGCATGATTTTACCCGACCCGAAAAAACCCGCGAGTTTAGGTCTTTAATTGTACAGTTTATATATTTTAGCCACCATTATTTATTCTTTTATTGTGTTTGTGGGTATGTAGGTCTACTGCAGTCTCATTAAAAAATATAATGCAGGCCTAGGCTATCTAATATTACGTCAGTACAACAGACTGAAAGTTTGATTACGATTAGGCAGTAACACCTGTTGATTCTCAAGAAACTGTTTGCCTGAAATTGAAAGGCAGACCGACTTACGATATATTAAAATAACTTGTTCAGTTACCCCTTTTTTGAGGAGATAAAGCCACTTATAAATTATGTGGTTGTTGATGATTCATACACTTTGCAAAATTAATATATCATGTTTTTTGTTTTTTTTTATTTTTGGATTATATAAAACCAAATTTGTTCTTCCCGAAACTATATAAAATAGATGTATTTGTTTTTGACTAATATACTTCACATCTTTTCTCTCTCCAACCCTTACGAAAATTAACCATTCAATTCCAAATAAAAATCCAATGGTTTATCCCCAATGGCATATTGGGACACAACCATTGGAGAAAACCATAGGAGAAAACCATTGAAATTGTGTGGAAAACCATTAAAGAAAAAACTATTTAGCAATAAACCATTAATTTTAACCATTGACAAAACACCATTCCTTAAAAACCATTGGATAAAAGCCATTGAAAGAAACCATTAATAAAACACCATTAAAAATAACCATTGAATACAACCATTAGAAATAACCATTGATGAAACACCATTAAAGAAAACCATTTAATAATACCATTAGAAATAACCATTGATGAAACACCATTAAAGTAAACCATTGAATAATACCATTAGAAATAACCATTGATGAAACACCATTAAA
>OX246749.1:13073224-13313205 GCA_945910005.1 Isoperla grammatica
TGGCTACCTTTATAAAGTTGTAATGACTGAGTATGTCGTCTCTGTTTCCGATTGGAAATCGACCGCTCGCGCATCTTCGGGAACAAGCACGGATCGCGGTGACATTTTTATCGCGCCATGTGTTTAATCTCACAGACTCGAGTGCTCAGTCTTTGCAGCATCCAAATCTTCAGATTAAATTTGTATTGATATTTTGAGTTTTATTTTATGTTTTTAATTTTTGAACTTATACTTAAATATGTCCTGCAGTGCGATTCTGAATGGGTTTAACGCAGCATTCTGTCATTACAAGAAGGCATGAGCCAATCACCAAGGCGGCATTTGCCTTTTGTAACGACAGAAAGTTGTGTTATGCCTCGTTCCCATGTTTTTACGTTGGACGTTGACGTTGGACGTTGGCTAACCGAAACCCATAGTATTCTCATCAAACGTCGAGGGGGCGGTGCCAGCATTGATGTAAATGGCTACGATTGGCCAACGTTGGACGTAAACGTCCGACGTAAAAGCATGGGAACTGCAGCATTAAGCTTATCGTCGCTCATTCAGAATTGCACCGCTGGTGACCATACAGCTGGAGTAAAACAACCTGAACTTTGATCCGGATTAATGACACTTTGTTGAAAAATTTTTTAGTTTGTTTCGAATAGACATCAGGATCTTCTCCTTGGTTAAATCCGGGAAAATTTTTGTTACGTAATCTGAAACACAAGAAACAAAATTGTAGGTGCATTTGTATCACACATTTAATTGCATTGTATTTGTAGGGTTATATAAATAGTTATGCTTTGCAGATAGAAAATAAGATAATTATTACACGTTTAGTCAGAACTACATCAAATATCTTCAGGGTGACTGTGGCGTCACTAAGGTTTAAGTCATGGGTCACCCTGAAGATGTTTGACGTAGTTCAGACTAAATGTCGGTGAATGCACAGTACCTATCTTGGCTCATCATTTTGACTAGCAAGCTAACTAAAAATAGAATACACTCAACTTCAAAGAAAAAACTGTGGTCTTTAAAGTGGGAGTAAGGGCTATGTACGAGAATTCAGTGTCCGCATCCAAGCCTCTTAAGTACAAGATGTAAGTTGTGTATGTGGTTCTAAATTTGCTTACCACAGATAGCAGCCACTTTATTTTGGTCTAATTTGGCTTTCGCCACTATCTCATTGGCCTTGATGCCGGTTATGGATGATCGCCTCAGCACTTCCAGTGGGAAGACGGCAGATAACAGGTATGGTTACACCTGCACCTGGTCACATCCGACATTTAAACTTCAATTTTTATAATTGTTGTTAGTGGTCCAGTTACTTTCATCAGCATATTGTTACCTGATCTGGAACAAGTATAAACAGGCAGCAGATTATGACTGACCCTTAAAGTAAAATGTGATGGAATTTTCACTTCACTTACCACCACCTTCGTTGCCTATTTCATCATTCATGTAATAAAAAATAAAAAAAATTGTATTTATAGTCTACCGCACTCAGATGAGAACTGATTTTCAGTGGGATACATTTTAAATACGATTTCTTATGTACTTCGTTGCTATAACAGCTCTAAAAGTCGCCATTTTAATGCAAACCAGTGTCACATTGATAGTTTAAAGTAAAGTTCAAAAGTTAAAAAACCTATGCCCGAACCGGGATTCAAACCCTGGACCTTATGTATGGAAGCAGGAATAAACCCACTAGAGACCAATGGGCCACACATAATATCTTAAGTCTTACTCCTTTTGACAAGCTATAAAATGTCATAAAATCATTTTGCATGAATGGATAAATCTATTTTCTTTCTTTGCATTTACTGTATTTAAATAGTTTTAATGTTGTGTTTTACCATTTTAATGCTTCAAGGCAAAAACAAAACAATTAACACGATGGAAATAAAATGTTCTAATGTTGCCCAGACGTATAGAAGAAAACGGCATTTACAATCAGTGTTTAGCAATATATACATAATTAATTCATACATTAATAATTGTAAAAGCTTCTTTTAAAGTCTACAGGAGTGTACAACAACTTAACCTGACAGTAGTCAGTCTACCAGGCTACTTGTTACTATACAAACATGCAATAAACATGTACATGTATGAATGTGTGTATGTACTATGTATAACAATGAAATAGACATGTGCTAGTGGCTGAAAGGAAAAATATTATGCTGAAATTAAGCCTTACCGTAGTCGGTGTTGCTGGAGATTCTGGTGATGCCGATTGTGAATGATTTGGTGGGGTGTTAATGGTTGTGTGTGGGGGTGGTGGTGAGTGGGCGGGTATCGGTTGTGTGGTGTATTGTGTATTGTTGTGCAGACATGGTTGTGTGTGGGGGTGGTGGTGAGTGGGCGCTTATCGGTTGTGTGGTGTATTGTGTATTGTTGTGCAGACATGGTTGTGTGTGGGGGTGGTGGTGAGTGGGCGGGTATCGGTTGTGTGGTGTATTGTGTATTGTTGTGCAGACATGGTTGTGTGTGGGGGTGGTGGTGAGTGGGCGGGTATCGGTTGTGTGGTGTATTGTGTATTGTTGTGCAGACATGGTTGTGTGTGGGGGTGGTGGTGAGTGGGCGGGTATCGGTTGTGTGGTGTATTGTGTATTGTTGTGCAGACATGGTTGTGTGTGGGGGTGGTGGTGAGTGGGCGGGTATCGGTTGTGTGGTGTATTGTGTATTGTTGTGCAGACATGGTTGTGTGTGGGGGTGGTGGTGAGTGGGCGGGTATCGGTTGTGTGGTGTATTGTGTATTGTTGTGCAGACATGGTTGTGTGTGGGGGTGGTGGTGAGTGGGCGGGTATCGGTTGTGTGATGTATTGTGTATTGTTGTGCAGACATGGTTGTGTGTGGGGGTGGTGGTGAGTGGGCGGGTATCGGTTGTGTGGTGTATTGTGTATTGTTGTGCAGACATGGTTGTGTGTGGGGGTGGTGGTGAGTGGGCGGGTATCGGTTGTGTGGTGTATTGTGTATTGTTGTGCAGACATGGTTGTGTGTGGGGGTGGTGGTGAGTGGGCGGGTATCGGTTGTGTGGTGTATTGTGTATTGTTGTGCAGACATGGTTGTGTGTGGGGGTGGGGGTGAGTGGGCGGGTATCGGTTGTGTAGTGTATTGTGTATTGTTGTGCAGACATGGTTGTGTGTGGGGGTGGGGGTGAGTGGGCGGGTATCGGTTGTGTGGTGTATTGTGTATTGTTGTGCAGACATGGTTGTGTGTGGGGGTGGTGGTGAGTGGGCGGGTATCGGTTGTGTGGTGTATTGTGTATTGTTGTGCAGACATGGTTGTGTGTGGGGGTGGTGGTGAGTGGGCGGGTATCGGTTGTGTGGTGTATTGTGTATTGTTGTGCAGACATGGTTGTGTGTGGGGGTGGTGGTGAGTGGGCGGGTATCGGTTGTGTGGTGTATTGTGTATTGTTGTGGACATGGTTGTGAGACTGGTGACAAAGTGAAAGTTTCTGGTGTAATGAATAATTGTGATGTCTTTTTAACAAGTGATGACGGTGTGTGCTGTGGGAGGGAGTTTACGCTTTGCAGATTTAACTGGATTGTTCTGTGAGGGTGATGAGAGTTGACGATGTAGGTTTGAAGCATGGCTGGGGCCTGTAGTACATATATCCAGCTGTTCTGCAGCTCTTTTGCATGAAGCCACTAACTGTGGCAAGCCTGTAGTGGATACAAAAATATAGTTTGGTAATTTGTACAACATAACAGAGGCCTCATGTAGATTTGCTACATTTCACTCCTGACAAAGTTGCAATATTGTAAGGCATTGAAAAGCTAAAGCCTACTTAGTGTAGTTAATTCCCACAATAATCTTTCGATATCCAATCAGCAAATAATTATATTGTCAATGCAGTGTTAATTAATTGCCAAATATATCAAAAAATCTATCAATAAAAATGTAACACTAACACCTATTTTAAAATCGCATGTATGATACTTTGTTCATAGTTACCTTCAATCAAATTCATCATGCTCTTGCACAAGTTCAGTTCCTTTTTTAGCTTGCCATTTTCTACTTTTAATTTTTCAATTTGATATGCCATGGATGCTCTAGAATCTCTAGACTCATTTTCTGTCTTACTTCCTTCATTGAAAGGTTCGAAGGCGTCGAATCTCAAGACGTTGTCAGATCGTAGAGAAATTGTGTCCAGGTCTACCCCAACTTGCTTTTCCTCTACACTAACATTCCCTAACTGCATTTCATTGTCATTTTTACTTTCATCATTGGGTTTGACTTCATTCAGCCTTTCATCACCTTTTGTCATAGCTTTTTCTAACTCTGCATTGTATCTATTCTCTTCTCCTTTCTTTTCATCATTAGTCTCTGAAGGAGACGTGGCATTCTTGGTATTTTTCTTTCTCCTTGAAGGAATATCTTTACTTTCCTTGCATTCTTCTTCTTCTACTACATTCAGTCCATTTTCTTCTCCTTTTTTTTTTATCATTCTTGGTCTCTGAAGGAGAGGTGGCGTTCTGTGTACTTCTTTTTGTACTAGAACAAATATCTTCCTTTTCCCTAGACTCTCCATTGTCCCCACTTTCTCCATCTTCATTGCGTTCTTCGTCGTCCACACTTTTTCCATACTCCCTGCTTCCGCTATTCTCCCTGCTTTCTCCTTTCTCACTGTCATTTGTCTTTGAGTTTTGAATTTCTGCAAACAATTCCTGACTGATGCGTTTTTTGTAGCCCTTGCCTGAGCGCTTTGCCTATAATACAATAATTAATAAAGTTACAAACTATGTTAGTAAAAAAAAGCTGTAGACATAGCATTGCACTCCGTCCGTACCTGTCGAGGGATCATGTAACTTTAACATAATTAAAACGGCGGTCAGTGTTATCATCATCTTCGACCACCTTGGACTCGGGCGACATATATCACAAACGTCTTTAGCAATGGGAGAACAATTTAAATCAAAAGGGGTGTATGGAGTAACATAGTTGCTATAGGCCTTATTGCATTCAGGCTGATTAAAAGTGACCCGTCGATAGGCAAAGATGCATGATCGCACTGCAGGTACCTATAGATTGCAAGGTCCCAGTAAGATGCATGATCGCACTGCAGGTACCTATAGATTGCAAGGTCCCAGTAAGATGCATGATCGCACTGCAGGTACCTATAGATTCCAAGGTCCCAGTAAGATGCATGATCGCACTGCAGGTACCTATAGATTGCAAGGTCCCAGTAAGATGCATGATCGCACTGCAGGTACCTATAGATTGCAAGGTCCCAGTAAGATGCATGATCGCACTGCAGGTACCTATAGATTGCAAGGTCCCAGTAAGATGCATGATCGCACTGCAGGTACCTATAGATTGCAAGGTCCCAGTAAGATGCATGATCGCACTGCAGGTACCTATAGATTGCAAGGTCCCAGTAAGATGCATGATTGCACTGCAGGTACCTATAGATTGCAAGGTCCCAGTAAGATGCATGATCGCACTGCAGGTATCTATAGATTGCAAGGTCCCAGTAAGATGCATGATCGCACTGCAGGTACCTATAGATTGCAAGGTCCCAGTAAGATGCATGATCGCACTGCAGGTACCTATAGATTGCAAGGTCCCAGTAAGATGCATGATCGCACTGCAGGTACCTATAGATTGCAAGGTCCCAGTAAGATGCATGATCGCACTGCAGGTACCTATAGATTGCAAGGTCCCAGTAAGATGCATGATCGCACTGCAGGTACCTATAGATTGCAAGGTCCCAGTTAGGACTGTGCAAGTCAGTGGAAATGCTTCCCCGGGTAAGCCTACCCGTCGATCTTATGGGCGGGTACCCGAATATTATTTTTATGCAATTTTCAGTTATTTTTTATTTATAATTTTTAATGTGTTGTTGTAAAGTAATTAGTAAATATGCCTAGGTTAATTGTTTTACAATGATCATCTTTTGGTGAGTAGCTCATTATGTTTCTTTATCGCATAATAATCAATCACACCACAAATAAAGTAAATTATGAATATTGTTAAGAATTATGAATGAATGAATGAAATGTGTTAATAATAAAAATAGTATAATAATAGTAACAACAACAACAACAAAAACAACAACAACACCAACAACAACAACAACAACAACAACAACAACAACAACAACAACAACAACAACAACAACAACAACAACAACAACAACAACAACAACAACAACAACAACAACAACAACAACATCAACAACAACAACAACAACAACAACAACAACAACAACAACAACAACAACAACAACAACAACAACAACAACAACAACAACAACAACAACAACAACAACAACAACAACAACAACAACAACAACAACAACAACAACAACAACAACAACAACAACAACAACAACAACAACAACAACCACAACAACAACAACAACAACAACAACAACAACAACAACAACAACAGTGCAAACTTAAATCAAATATTCGCTTTAATGAAACCGCTTATATTCTACATAGGCCTACTTTTTTTACTTTGAGATGTTGATACAAATATAAAATGGTGGTAAAATTAACAGCTAGGCCTACCTTTGTAGCCTGGCCCTTAACTTGCTTAATGGATATAATCGATTCTAATTTTTGTCGCCTGGCTTCTTTGAAACAAGTAACCATTTTTGTCTTTGTTGACAGAGGCAACCTTCATCTCTTCGTTGCCTATAAACAAAAATGTAATACAATTTTAAATGGTATTTGTAAGGAAGACAGCCTTTATGTTTTTGTTTTTTTTTATATAAAATATGTAAGGCTACTTGACATTGCACAAAAGTTAGGAAGGTTATTGGGTCTAGTTGATCTTTGCCCAGCGCCTATTGTACCATTCATAAGACCGTGCAAAGAAGGATGGAGGCCAACAAATCCGTCCATAGCCGTAGCCAAAACAACTTATTTAAAGTGGTTTAAAACATAATTACATACTATTTGAAGCATCCATTAATTACATAATTGGAAAGATACAATAACAGGTAGGCCTACGCCTAACATAATAGTGACTTTTGTAGATATTTTATTTAAAAAACATAAATGCCATCTTCCTTACAAATACCACTTCAATTAACAACCTCCAGTTTGCAGGCATAGGTAGGAACCTAATTGACAAGTTTCCTTAAAGGGATAGTCAGGTGAAAAACTAAAAAACTACCATTTGTAAATGTCCACCCTCAAATATGGAAAACATGACTAAAATATACCATACTTTAAAAGCAGGCGGTTAAAAAATTGAAGAAAACAAGATTTTTTGGCTTGTTGCTATCAAGCAATGCATTAAAATATACAATCATCTACCGCTATCTACAAAACAATCAGCATCATTACCGTCTTTCAAATACAAACTTAAATCTTTCCTATTAGCTAATGCATTCTATAACCTGGATGAATTCTTTTCTTTCTCCACTGCCCAACCCATTGAATAAAATGATGTTGCGTACTAGAAACGTTAATTATTAGCTGTTTATAATACCTATTTTATCAATTAATGTCTTTGTTTTGTTGTGTACCATTAGTTTTAAGATATCTTTTATATTGACGATGTCCATACATGTATTATGTATGTCTTCGGATGAAATAAATTGAAATTGAAATTGAAGTAGCACCGAACAACTTTTCTCATGGTAATTCCCATATAAAAAAATGTTGGGTCGAGATAGTAAAACCACCGCTAAAATAGGGCACTTATCAAAAATCGATCAGGAGGTTTAATGTGCATCGTTTCTCTACCGATAACATGCTTCTTAGTACGAACGTGTACTTCTACAAAATACCCTGCAATTAATTTTTTGTGACGATGTGGAGAAAAGTTGCAATCTGTTTTGAGCGGCACTGCCCGCAGTCGCCGAGTGTTGTGGCTGGATTCGTATAACACAATGAGTGCTCTGTCTATCGGGAAAGTGCTAGCAAGCTCAGAACCAATACAGATGTACTACGCTTCAGAAGAAAAATGCAGCAGAGCTGGCGAAAGGAATCTAGTAGAATAACTAAATGTTCACTATTTTTATCTAGCATTGAAGCAACCTATATCAATTTTATTTACACATAACTGAATTTCATGCACTTATGACTCATTAGTCATTGGGGATTTTTTAGTTTTTCACCTGACTATCCCTTTAAACCGTGCTGCATGGTCACCTTTGTAAACAGGCGGATCTAGTCGTCCGTTGTGTGTGGGGGGGGGGGGGGGGGGGGGTATAACATACAAGTTATAGGGCAGAAAAATATTTAGTCATATTTTGAATTATGTATGTACAGTTAGTAGTCACTTCCTCCTAAAACATACATCATTCATTAGAACAGAAGAATAATGTTTACATACATTATTTTGGAACAGGCCTACTGCAAACAGTTAAAATAACTGTTATAAATCCTCAATATCTCTTTGATAAAGATTAATTTTAACATGAGGGGGCCAGGAGTTGTTTTTGGCCTTTAGGCTATCTGTTAGGAGCCCCCAATATGCACGCTACCCCACTGACAAACGTTCGTTTCGCGCGGTGTACAGTTCCCGCCTCACAGGCTTGGGATCACGACAGTGTCATCGCGCTGTGTACAGTTCCCGCCTCACAGGCTTGGGATCACGACAGTGTCATCGCGCTGTGTACAGTTCCCGCCTCACAGGCTTGGGATCACGACAGTGTCATCGCGCTGTGTACAGTTCCCGCCTCACAGGCTTGGGATCACGACAGTGTCATCGCGCTGTGTACAGTTCCCGCCTCACAGGCTTGGGATCACGACAGTGTCATCGCGCTGTGTACAGTTCCCGCCTCACAGGCTTGGGATCACGACAGTGTCATCGCGCTGTGTACAGTTCCCACCTCACAGGCTTGGGATCACGACAGTGTCATCGCGCTGTGTACAGTTCCCACCTCACAGGCTTGGGATCACGACAGTGTCATCGCGCTGTGTACAGTTCCCGCCTCACAGGCTTGGGATCACGACAGTGTCATCGCGCTGTGTACAGTTCCCACCTCACAGGCTTGGGATCACGAAAATGTCATCGCGCTGTGTACAGTTCCCGCCTCAAAGGCTTGGGATCACGACAGTGTCATCGCGCGGTGTACAGTTCCCGCCTCACAGGCTTGGGATCACGACAGTGTCATCGCGCTGTGTACAGTTCCCGCCTCACAGGCTTGGGATTACGACAGTGTCATCGCGCGGTGTACAGTTCCCGCCTCACAGGCTTGGGATCACGACAGTGTCATCGCGCTGTGTACAGTTCCCGCCTCACAGGCTTGGGATCACGACAGTGTCATCGCGCTGTGTACAGTTCCCGCCTCACAGGCTTGGGATCACGACAGTGTCATCGCGCTGTGTACAGTTCCCCCCTCACAGGCTTGGGATCACGACAGTGTCATCGCGCGGTGTACAGTTCCCGCCTCACAGGCTTGGGATCACGACAGTGTCATCGCGCTGTGTACAGTTCCCGCCTCACAGGCTTGGGATCACGACAGTGTCATCGCGCGGTGTACAGTTCCCGCCTCACAGGCTTGGGATCACGACAGTGTCATCGCGCTGTGTACAGTTCCCGCCTCACAGGCTTGGGATCACGACAGTGTCATCGCGCTGTGTACAGTTCCCCCCTCACAGGCTTGGGATCACGACAGTGTCATCGCGCTGTGTACAGTTCCCCCCTCACAGGCTTGGGATAACGACAGTGTCATCGCGCTGTGTACAGTTCCCACCTCACAGGCTTGGGATCACGACAGTGTCATCGCGCTGTGTACAGTTCCCCCCTCACAGGCTTGGGATAACGACAGTGTCATCGCGCTGTGTACAGTTCCCACCTCACAGGCTTGGGATCACGACAGTGTCATCGCGCTGTGTACAGTTCCCCCCTCACAGGCTTGGGATAACGACAGTGTCATCGCGCTGTGTACAGTTCCCGCCTCACAGGCTTGGGATCACGACAGTGTCATCGCGCTGTGTACAGTTCCCGCCTCACAGGCTTGGGATCACGACAGTGTCATCGCGCTGTGTACAGTTCCCCCCTCACAGGCTTGGGATCACGACAGTGTCATCGCGCTGTGTACAGTTCCCCCCTCACAGGCTTGGGATAACGACAGTGTCATCGCGCTGTGTACAGTTCCCGCCTCACAGGCTTGGGATCACGACAGTGTCATCGCGCTGTGTACAGTTCCCGCCTCACAGGCTTGGGATCACGACAGTGTCATCGCGCTGTGTACAGTTCCCACCTCACAGGCTTGGGATCACGACAGTGTCATCGCGCTGTGTACAGTTCCCACCTCACAGGCTTGGGATCACGACAGTGTCATCGCGCTGTGTTGGCTGGTCGTGTCAATAAGCTCGTTGTGTGCAGTGTTGGTAATTTGTTTGATTTGTTTGATTTGTTTGAATGGTGTTGTGCCAATAAATATGAATACTAATATCAAAACAATAAAAATTATGTATCTGGAGTACCGGTACAAAAGAAGAAACGGAGAAAATTACAACATGAAGAGGCCATCAAGAGTGCTTTTTAGGGGGTTTCTTTAATAAATCTAGATAAAAAGATAATGTAGCCATAAGTGAGACTAATGAGGGATCTAAAAGCAACTATGGTGATCACGACACGGACATGGGCATAAATGTAGAGAAATCTTGTTACATTGATGGATCGACTACCGCACCTACTGATGTTGTTTGATATCAATTTAGGCCTACCTTCAAACGAAAACGTCGTTGAACCTGAAAGTTGGCCTTCATATTTTTTCTTCTTCTTGTTCTTCTAGGGTTGCCAACTTTGAAAAATAAAATTATGGGATCGCTATTTTGGCGGCGGCAGCAAAAGTTTACAAAAGTTTACCCACATTTCTTACCTTTAGTTTTGATGGTCGTACTTCTCCACTGAGCGAGCCTTCTGCAGCAGCTTCTTGTCTGATTTTACAAGTCGAAAGAATTCTCGGCATTGCATGTGGTTGAAGTTAATTACATTTTGAAGTTCACTTTTAATAAGGTCCACGGAACAACGGTTTCTAACATCAGTCCACTTATTGTTCATGAGGGAGAAAACACGTTCTACAAATTGCGTTTGACCCTGGCTTTGTTGCCATATTGTGAATTATAAGAGGGCGACCGCACACTACGCGACTACCGAGAACCATTGCGTTAAATCTAGTGATGACATTGGGTACCTGGAAACCGGTTCCGACTTTTCTCACCGGTTCTACTTTTTCGAAATATCTTCTTCTTCTTCTTCTTCTTCTTCTTCTTCTTATGCCAACAATTGACCTATTTGGTCATCATGCGTTTTCGCGTTTCCCAGTAGAGATAGGAACTACTTATGAGAAAGGGATTGTGTAGCGGCGAGTCCACAGGCGCTTTGCTGTCACGTAACACGCACAGGCCCTAGCAGGTGGGCAGCCGACACACGACATTCAAGTGGTGTTGATTTCATTTGGATTTATTTTGAGTTAAGACTGACAATTGAGTGCCTCGAGTGCTAAAAGGGCTAATTCATCCTTTGTTAATGTCAATAATGCTATTTTTGTTTCAACAAAATATTATTTAAAATTTGTAGTAAATAAATGAATAATTGAATTGTTTGATTTCATAATTACAATTGCATTTTTTTTTGGTGTAACTACATATCAGCACCTTCTTTTCTCACTCAGTCAGCTATATACTAGGCCCATCCCAGTAGCAGATCGCACAAATTTCGACGCGTGTTTAAGGACGTGCATTGTTTGAACTTTGATAAATTATATTAAAGGGCACTTTTGACCTGCTGATTGTAAATTGTAACTTTAAAAAGAAAAAAGAAAACGGAAAAATTAAGATTACTAATACCGGTACCAACTTTTTCCCGCTCCAAGACCGGTTCCGGAGCGGAGGAACCGGTACGAAATTTTTGGACTCGATGTCATCACTAGTTAAATCTGACAACGCATACTTAGCCGCAAGTCGCAAGCGCGACATCCTAGCCGCCGCGACTGTTGAGACCCAGCGAGGCACGCACCACGGCTAGGCTGTCACGCGACAACATATTTCTATGGGATTAAATGGTAGGTGACACACTAGCTGCAGAAAAAGTGCGACTGGCCGTCTCCAAACATGACTCGTTCACCAAAAGTGCATGGCAAGACGCGTGGGCTGGGTGTGTAGTCGATTTCCTCTTAATTAGCTACTTCTCCGCTTCCTTATCAAATACCAAAATGCTGCTACTTGATCCGCGTTCATTTTCTAACTGAGATAAAGAAACAGACTAGCATAGCTGGCCGCTAACGTAGTCGCAGAGCAAGTCGTAGAAAAAAGTCGCGTTGTTTTTAGCCGCGCGCAACGTAGCCGCGTAGTTTGCGGTTGCCCTTAGACAGCAAGCACTCTACAACTCAAGGCATCGGGCATGCCCAAACGTCAAAACGGAGAACAAATGTGGGACAAACTCAAATACCAAATTTAAGGGATTTTAGGCATCCCGAACAACTTCAATACGGGATGTGCCAAAACGGTGAAAATACGGGAGATCCTGAAAAATACGGGATGGTTGGCCACCCTATGTTCTTATCTCTCTCTGCTTATCGTCTTCAATTTGAAATCGCACAGAGCGTGCTGGCTCGGCTTCTTCACCGAGCTGTTGCACTCGAGCTTAGGTGTTTATCAGGCAAATTCATTTCGCACAATGTCCAGCTCGAGTTTACGAGCTCAGCTCGCGTGGTAAACGTACTCATAAATAAACTCTTTTGTATTGATTACTAGATTAGCCTATAATAGTTTACAATGGCATACATAAAAAACAGTGGGTTTTCGATGTATTTCTTAGAAAAAAGTGAGTTCAAAAAGTGTAACAGCACACACCCTAAATACCTTCATTGTTACTGTTCAATTGTGAATCGAGTCTAGTGAAGAGCCTTTAGGCCCTAGGCCTAGCCTACACCAGGTCTGCTTCAGAGTGTAAAGCCAGGTAGCCTCCTATCCCACAGAATAGGTCCTAGGCCTACCTAGCCTAGGCCTAGGTCGATAGTATGTGTAGGCCTAGGCTATCCAATCCCTTGTCGAGGTGGGCTTATAGCCTAGGGCTAGGCCTAGGCCTAGGCCCCCAGGCCCGTGCCATGCCCAAGTAACTGGAGATATTGTTAACAGAATTTAAGTGAGCGTAGGGCTAGGTTTCGCCCTAGACGTATAAATTGTTTGACTTACCTCCTACGGCTAGGATACTTGCAGCCACCCGCTTCCAATGAGCATTGGCTACGGCAGATGCCGTGACGATGGAGCAATTCGGCCACCGTAATTTGTAAATCGTTTCAGAGGCAGTTAAATCATTAAATTTTACAGTTTGGTCTGTTATAAAACAAGCGTACCCCACGCATTGAGTACCTTCCTCGGGAAATTCAAACACACAACACTCATTCTCATACTGCATTTGAATTTTAGAACCAAAACTTTTCCTGGGATGCTGAAGCGCAATGGACTAGGCCTATGGAGTTAGCAACATGGTGGACGGGTGAGCGGTGGCCGTTTCCTGGGACGCTAAAGCGCAATGGACTAGGCCTATGGAGTTAGCAACATGATGGACGGGTGAGCGGTGGCCGTTTCCTGGGACGCTAAAGCGCAATGGATGGAGTTAGCAACATGGTGGGCGGGTGAGCGGTGGCCGTTTCCTGGGACGCTAAAGCGCAATGGACTAGGCCTATGGAGCTAGCAACATGGTGGACGGGTAAGCGGTGGCCGTTTCCTGAGACGCTAAAGCGCAATGGACTAGGCCTATGGAGCTAGCAACATGGTGGACGGGTGAGCGGTGGCCGTTTCCTGGGACGCTAAAGCGCAATGGATGGAGTTAGCAACATGGTGGACGGGTGAGCGGTGGCCGTTTCCTGGGACGCTAAAGCGCAATGGACTAGGCCTATGGAGCTAGCAACATGGTGGACGGGTGAGCGGTGGCCGTTTCCTGGGACGCTAAAGCGCAATGGATGGAGCTAGCAACATGGTGGACGGGTGAGCGGTGGCCGTTTCCTGGGACGCTAAAGCGCAATGAACTAGGCCTATGGAGTTAGCAACATGGTGGACGGGTGAGCGGTGGCCGTTTCCTGGGACGCTAAAGCGCAATGGACTAGGCCTATGGAGCTAGCAACATGGTGGACGGGTGAGCGGTGGCCGTTTCCTGGGACGCTAAAGCGCAATGGACTAGGCCTATGGAGTTAGCAACATGGTGGACGGGGGAACGGTGGCCGTTTCCTGGGACGCTATAACGCAATGTACAAGGCCTATGGAGTTAGCAACATGGTGGACGAGTGAGCGGTGGCCGTTTCCTGGGACGCTAAAGCGCAATGGACTAGGCCTATGGAGTTAGCAACATGGTGGACGGGTGAGCGGTGGCCGTTTCCTGGGACGCTAAAGCGCAATGGACTAGGCCTATGGAGTTAGCAACATGGTGGACGGGTAAGCGGTGGCCGTTTCCTGGGACGCTAAAGCGCAATGGACTAGGCCTATGGAGTTAGCAACATGGTGGACGGGTGAGCGGTGGCCGTTTCCTGGGACGCTAAAGCGCAATGGACTAGGCCTATGGAGTTAGCAACATGGTGGACGGGTGAGCGGTGGCCGTTTCCTGGGACGCTAAAGCGCAATGGACTAGGCCTATGGAGTTAGCAACATGGTGGACGGGTGAGCGGTGGCCGTTTCCTGGGACGCTAAAGCGCAATGGACAAGGCCTATGGAGTTAGCAACATGGTGGACGAGTGAGCGGTGGCCGTTTCCTGGGACGCTAAAGCGCAATGGACTAGGCCTATGGAGTTAGCAACATGGTGGACGGGTGAGCGGTGGCCGTTTCCTGGGACGCTAAAGCGCAATGGATGGAGTTAGCAACATGGTGGACGGGTGAGCGGTGGCCGTTTCCTGGGACGCTAAAGCGCAATAGACTAGGCCTATGGAGTTAGCAACATGGTGGACGGGTGAGCGGTGGCCGTTTCCTGGGACGCTAAAGCGCAATGGACTAGGCCTATGGAGTTAGCCACATGGTGGACGGGTGAGCGGTGGCCGTTTCCTGGGACGCTAAATCGCAATGGATGGAGTTAGCAACATGGTGGACGGGGGAGCGGTGGCCGTTTCCTGGGACACTAAAGCGCAATGGACTAGGCCTATGGAGCTAGCAACATGGTGGACGGGTGAGCGGTGGCCGTTTCCTGGGACGCTAAAGCGCAATGGATGGAGTTAGCAACATGGTGGACGGGTGAGCGGTGGCCGTTTCCTGGGACGCTAAAGCGCAATGGATGGAGTTAGCAACATGGTGGACGGGTGAGCGGTGGCCGTTTCCTGGGATGCTAAAGCGCAGTGGACTAGGCCTATGGAGTTAGCAACATGGTGGACGGGTGAGCGGTGGCCGTTTCCTGGGACGCTTAAGCGCAATGGATGGAGTTAGCAACATGGCGGATAGGTGAGCGGTGGCCGTTTCCTGGGACGCTTAAGCGCAATGGATGGAGTTAGCAACATGGTGTACGGGTGAGCGGTGGCCGTTTCCTGGGACGCTTAAGCGCAATAGACTAGGCCTATGGAGTTAGCAACATGGTGGATGGGTGAGCGGTGGCCGTTTCCTGGGACGCTAAAGCGCAATAGACTAGGCCTATGGAGTTAGCAACATGGTGGATGGGTGAGCGGTGGCCGTTTCCTGGGACGCTAAAGCGCAGGGATGGAGTTAGCAACATGGTGGACGGGTGAGCGGTGGCCGTTTCCTGGGACGCTAAAGCGCAATGGACTAGGCCTATGGAGTTAGCAACATGGTGGACGGGTGAGCGGTGGCCGTTTCCTGGGACGCTAAAGCGCAATGGATGGAGTTAGCAACATGGTGGACGGGGGAGCGGTGGCCGTTTCCTGGGACGCTAAAGCGCAATGGATGGAGTTAGCAACATGGTGGACGGGTGATCGTTGGCCTTTTCCTGGGACGCTAAAGCGCAATGGATGGAGTTAGCAACATGGTGGACGGGTGATCGGTGGCCTTTTCCTGGGACGCTAAAGCGCAATGGATGGAGTTAGCAACATGGTGGACGGGTGAGCGGTGGCCGTTTCCTGGGACGCTAAAGCGCAATGGATGGAGTTAGCAACATGGTGGACGGGTGAGCGGTGGCCGTTTCCTGGGACGCTAAAGCGCAATGGATGGAGTTAGCAACATGGTGGACGGGTGAGCGGTGGCCGTTTCCTGGGACGCTAAAGCGCAATGGACTAGGCCTATGGAGTTAGCAACATGGTGGACGGGTGAGCGGTGGCCGTTTCCTGGGACGCTAAAGCGCAATGGACTAGGCCTATGGAGTTAGCAACATGGTGGACGGGTGAGCGGTGGCCGTTTCCTGGGACGCTAAAGCGCAATGGATGGAGTTAGCAACATGGTGGACGGGTGAGCGGTGGCCGTTTCCTGGGACGCTAAAGCGCAATGGACTAGGCCTATGGAGTTAGCAACATGGTGGACGGGTGAGCGGTGGCCGTTTCCTGGGACGCTAAAGCGCAATGGACTAGGCCTATGGAGTTAGCAACATGGTGGACGGGTGAGCGGTGGCCGTTTCCTGGGACGCTTAAGCGCAATGGACTAGGCCTATGGAGCTAGCAACATGGTGGACGGGTGAGCGGTGGCCGTTTCCTGGGACGCTAAAGCGCAATGGACTAGGCCTATGGAGTTAGCAACATGGTGGACGGGTGAGCGGTGGCCGTTTCCTGGGACGCTAAAGCGCAATGGACAAGGCCTATGGAGCTAGCAACATGGTAGACGGGTGATCGGTGGCCTTTTCCTGGGACGCTAAAGAGCAATGGATGGAGTTAGCAACATGGTGGACGGGTGATCGGTGGCCTTTTCCTGGGACGCTAAAGCGCAATGGATGGAGTTAGCAACATGGTGGACGGTTGATCGGTGGCCTTTTCCTGGGACGCTAAAGCGCAATGGATGGAGTAAGCAACATGGTGGACGGGTGAGCGGTGGCCGTTTCCTGGGACGCTAAAGCGCAATGGATGGAGTTAGCAACATGGTGGACGGGTGAGCGGTGGCCGTTTCCTGGGACGCTAAAGCGCAATGGATGGAGTTAGCAACATGGTGGACGGGTGAGCGGTGGCCGTTTCCTGGGACGCTAAAGCGCAATGGACTAGGCCTATGGAGTTAGCAACATGGTGGACCGGTGAGCGGTGGCCGTTTCCTGGGACGCTAAAGCGCAATGGACTAGGCCTATGGAGTTAGCAACATGGTGGACGGGTCAGCGGTGGCCGTTTCCTGGGATGCTAAAGCGCAATGGACTAGGCCTATGGAGTTAGCAACATGGTGGACGGTTGAGCGGTGGCCGTTTCCTGGGACGCTAAAGCGTAATGGATGGAGTTAGCAACATGGTGGACGGGTCAGCGGTGGCCGTTTCCTGGGATGCTAAAGCGAAATGGACTAGGCCTATGGAGTTAGCAACATGGTGGACGGTTGAGCGGTGGCCGTTTCCTGGGACGCTAAAGCGTAATGGATGGAGTTAGCAACATGGTGGACGGGTCAGCGGTGGCCGTTTCCTGGGATGCTAAAGCGCAATGGACTAGGCCTATGGAGTTAGCAACATGGTGGACGGGGGAGCGGTTGCCGTTTCCTGGGACGCTAAAGCGCAATGGATGGAGTTAGCAACATGGTGGACGGGTCAGCGGTGGCCGTTTCCTGGGACGCTTAAGCGCAATGGACTAGGCCTATGGAGTTGGCAACATGGTGGACGGGTGAGCGGTGGCCGTTTCCTGGGACGCTAAAGCGCAATGGACTAGGCCTATGGAGCTAGCAACATGGTGGACGGGTGAGCGGTGGCCGTTTCCTGGGACGCTAAAGCGCAATGGACAAGGCCTATGGAGTTAGCAACATGGTGGACGAGTGAGCGGTGGCCGTTTCCTGGGACGCTAAAGCGCAATGGACTAGGCCTATGGAGTTAGCAACATGGTGGACGGGTGAGCGGTGGCCGTTTCCTGGGACGCTTAAGCGCAATGGACAAGGCCTATGGAGTTAGCAACATGGTGGACGAGTGAGCGGTGGCCGTTTCCTGGGACGCTAAAGCGCAATGGACTAGGCCTATGGAGCTAGCAACATGGTGGACGGGTGAGCGGTGGCCGTTTCCTGGGACGCTAAAGCGCAATGGACAAGGCCTATGGAGTTAGCAACATGGTGGACGAGTGAGCGGTGGCCGTTTCCTGGGACGCTAAAGCGCAATGGACTAGGCCTATGGAGCTAGCAAGATGGTGGACGGGTGAGCGGTGGCCGTTTCCTGGGACGCTAAAGCGCAATGGATGGAGTTAGCAACATGGTGGACGGGTGAGCGGTGGCCGTTTCCTGGGACGCTAAAGCGCAATGGACTAGGCCTATGGAGTTAGCAACATGGTGGACGGGGGAGCGGTGGCCGTTTCATGGGACGCTAAAGCGCAATGGATGGAGTTAGCAACATGGTGGACGGGTGAGCGGTGGCCGTTTCCTGGGACGCTAAAGCGCAATGGACTAGGCCTATGGAGCTAGCAACATGGTGGACGGGTGAGCGGTGGCCGTTTCCTGGGACGCTAAAGCGCAATGGATGGAGCTAGCAACATGGTGGACGGGTGAGCGGTGGCCGTTTCCTGGGACGCTAAAGCGCAATGAACTAGGCCTATGGAGTTAGCAACATGGTGGACGGGTGAGCGGTGGCCGTTTCCTAGGACGCTAAAGCGCAATGGACTAGGCCTATGGAGCTAGCAACATGGTGGACGGGTGAGCGGTGGCCGTTTCCTGGGACGCTAAAGCGCAATGGACTAGGCCTATGGAGTTAGCAACATGGTGGACGGGTGAGCGGTGGCCGTTTCCTGGGACGCTAAAGCGCAATGGACTAGGCCTATGGAGTTAGCAACATGGTGGACGGGTGAGCGGTGGCCGTTTCCTGGGACGCTAAAGCGCAATGGACAAGGCCTATGGAGTTAGCAACATGGTGGACGAGTGAGCGGTGGCCGTTTCCTGGGACGCTTAAGCGCAATGGACAAGGCCTATGGAGTTAGCAACATGGTGGACGAGTGAGCGGTGGCCGTTTCCTGGGACGCTAAAGCGCAATGGATGGAGTTAGCAACATGGTGGACGGGTGAGCGGTGGCCGTTTCCTGGGACGCTAAAGCGCAATGGACTAGGCCTATGGAGTTAGCAACATGGTGGACGGGTGAGCGGTGGCCGTTTCCTGGGACGCTAAAGCGCAATGGACTAGGCCTCTGGAGTTAGCAGCATGGTGGACGGGTGAGCGGTGGCCGTTTCCTGGGACGCTAAAGCGCAATGGACTAGGCCTATGGAGTTAGCAACATGGTGGACGGGTGAGCGGTGGCCGTTTCCTGGGACGCTAAAGCGCAATGGACTAGGCCTATGGAGCTAGCAACATGGTGGACGGGTGAGCGGTGGCCGTTTCCTGGGACGCTAAAGCGCAATGGACAAGGCCTATGGAGTTAGCAACATGGTGGACGAGTGAGCGGTGGCCGTTTCCTGGGACGCTAAAGCGCAATGGACTTGGCCTATGGAGTTAGCAACATGGTGGACGGGTGAGCGGTGGCCGTTCTGGGATGCTAAAGCGCAATGGACTAGGCCTATGGAGCTAGCAACATGGTGGACGGGTGAGCGGTGGCCGTTTCCTGGGACGCTTAAGCGCAATGGATGGAGTTAGCAACATGGTGGACGGGTGAGCGGTGGCCGTTTCCTGGGACGCTAAAGCGCAATGGACTAGGCCTATGGAGTTAGCAACATGGTGGACGGGGGAGCGGTGGCCGTTTCCTGGGACGCTAAAGCGCAATGGACTAGGCCTATGGAGTTAGCAACATGGTGGACGGGTGAGCGGTGGCCGTTTCCTGGGACGCTAAAGCGCAATGGATGGAGTTAGCAACATGGTGGACGGGTGAGCGGTGGCCGTTTCCTGGGACGCTAAAGCGCAATGGACTAGGCCTACGGAGTTAGCAACATGGTGGACGGGTGAGCGGTGGCCGTTTCCTGGGACGCTTAAGCGCAATGGATGGAGTTAGCAACATGGTGGACGGGTGAGCGGTGGCCGTTTCCTGGGACGCTAAAGCGCAATAGACTAGGCCTATGGAGTTAGCAACATGGTGGACGGGTGAGCGGTGGCCGTTTCCTGGGACGCTAAAGCGCAATGGACTAGGCCTATGGAGTTAGCCACATGGTGGACGGGTGAGCGTTGGCCGTTTCCTGGGACGCTAAAGCGCAATGGATGGAGTTAGCAACATGGTGGACGGGGGAGCGGTGGCCGTTTCCTGGGACGCTAAAGCGCAATGGACTAGGCCTATGGAGCTAGCAACATGGTGGACGGGTGAGCGGTGGCCGTTTCCTGGGACACTAAAGCGCAATGGACTAGGCCTATGGAGCTAGCAACATGGTGGACGGGTGAGCGGTGGCCGTTTCCTGGGACGCTAAAGCGCAATGGATGGAGTTAGCAACATGGTGGACGGGTGAGCGGTGGCCGTTTCCTGGGACGCTAAAGCGCAATGGATGGAGTTAGCAACATGGTGGACGGGTGAGCGGTGGCCGTTTCCTGGGATGCTAAAGCGCAATGGACTAGTCCTATGGAGTTAGCAACATGGTGGACGGGTGAGCGGTGGCCGTTTCCTGGGACGCTAAAGCGCAATGGATGGAGTTAGCAACATGGTGGATGGGTGAGCGGTGGCCGTTTCCTGGGACGCTAAAGCGCAATCGATGGAGTTAGCAACATGGTGGACGGGTGAGCGGTGGCCGTTTCCTGGGACGCTAAAGCGCAATAGACTAGGCCTATGGAGTTAGCAACATGGTGGATGGGTGAGCGGTGGCCGTTTCCTGGGACGCTAAAGCGCAATAGACTAGGCCTATGGAGTTAGCAACATGGTGGATGGGTGAGCGGTGGCCGTTTCCTGGGACGCTAAAAAGCAGGGATGGAGTAAGCAACATGGTGGACGGGTGAGCGGTGGCCGTTTCCTGGGACGCTAAAGCGCAATGGACTAGGCCTATGGAGTTAGCAACATGGTGGACGGGGGAGCGGTGGCCGTTTCCTGGGACGCTAAAGCGCAATGGATGGAGTTAGCAACATGGTGGACGGGTGATCGGTGGCCTTTTCCTGGGACGCTAAAGCGCAATGGATGGAGTTAGCAACATGGTGGACGGGTGATCGGTGGCCTTTTCCTGGGACGCTAAAGCGCAATGGATGGAGTTAGCAACATGGTGGACGGGTGAGCGGTGGCCGTTTCCTGGGACGCTAAAGCGCAATGGATGGAGTTAGCAACATGGTGGACGGGTGAGCGGTGGCCGTTTCCTGGGACGCTAAAGCGCAATGGATGGAGTTAGCAACATGGTGGACGGGTGAGCGGTGGCCGCTTCCTGGGACGCTAAAGCGCAATGGACTAGGCCTATGGAGTTAGCAACATGGTGGACGGGTGAGCGGTGGCCGTTTCCTGGGACGCTAAAGCGCAATGGACTAGGCCTATGGAGTTAGCAACATGGTGGACGGGTGAGCGGTGGCCGTTTCCTGGGACGCTAAAGCGCAATGGATGGAGTTAGCAACATGGTGGACGGGTGAGCGGTGGCCGTTTCCTGGGACGCTAAAGCGCAATGGACTAGGCCTATGGAGTTAGCAACATGGTGGACGGGTGAGCGGTGGCCGTTTCCTGGGACGCTAAAGCGCAATGGACTAGGCCTATGGAGTTAGCAACATGGTGGACGGGTGAGCGGTGGCCGTTTCCTGGGACGCTAAAGCGCAATGGACTAGGCCTATGGAGCTAGCAACATGGTGGACGGGTGAGCGGTGGCCGTTTCCTGGGACGCTAAAGCGCAATGGACTAGGCCTATGGAGTTAGCAACATGGTGGACGGGTGAGCGGTGGCCGTTTCCTGGGACGCTTAAGCGCAATGGACTAGGCCTATGGAGTTAGCAACATGGTGGACGGGTGATCGGTGGCCTTTTCCTGGGACGCTAAAGCGCAATGGATGGAGTTAGCAACATGGTGGACGGGTGAGCGGTGGCCGTTTCCTGGGACGCTAAAGCGCAATGGACAAGGCCAATGGAGCTAGCAACATGGTGGACGGGTGATCGGTGGCCTTTTCCTGGGACGCTAAAGCGCAATGGATGGAGTTAGCAACATGGTAGACGGGTGATCGGTGGCCTTTTCCTGGGACGCTAAAGCGCAATGGATGGAGTTAGCAACATGGTGGACGGGTGATCGGTGGCCTTTTCCTGGGACGCTAAAGCGCAATGGAGGGAGTTAGCAACATGGTGGACGGGTGAGCGGTGGCCGTTTCCTGGGACGCTAAAGCGCAATGGATGGAGTTAGCAACATGGTGGACGGGTGAGCGGTGGCCGTTTCCTGGGACGCTAAAGCGCAATGGATGGAGTTAGCAACATGGTGGACGGGTGAGCGGTGGCCGTTTCCTGGGACGCTAAAGCGCAATGGACTAGGCCTATGGAGTTAGCAACATGGTGGACGGGTGAGCGGTGGCCGTTTCCTGGGACGCTAAAGCGCAATGGACTAGGCCTATGGAGTTAGCAACATGGTGGACGGGTCAGCGGTGGCCGTTTCCTGGGATGCTAAAGCGCAATGGACTAGGCCTATGGAGTTGGCAACATGGTGGACGGTTGAGCGGTGGCCGTTTCCTGGGACGCTAAAGCGCAATGGACTAGGCCTATGGAGTTAGCAACATGGTGGACGGGGGAGCGGTGGCCGTTTCCTGGGACGCTAAAGCGCAATGGATGGAGTTAGCAACATGGTGGACGGGTCAGCGGTGGCCGTTTCCTGGGACGCTAAAGCGCAATGGACTAGGCCTATGGAGTTAGCAACATGGTGGACGGGTGAGCGGTGGCCGTTTCCTGGGACGCTAAAGCGCAATGGATGGAGTTAGCAACATGGTGGACGAGTGAGCGGTGGCCGTTTCCTGGGACGCTAAAGCGCAATGGATGGAGTTAGCAACATGGTGGATGGGTGAGCGGTGGCCGTTTCCTGGGACGCTAAAGCGCAATGGACTAGGCCTATGGAGTTAGCAACATGGTGGACGGGGGAGCGTTGGCCGTTTCCTGGGACGCTAAAGCGCAATGGACTAGGCCTATGGAGTTAGCAACATGGTTGACGGGTGAGCGGTGGCCGTTTCCTGGGACGCTAAAGCGCAATGGACTAGGCCTATGGAGTTAGCAACATGGTGGACGGGGGAGCGGTGGCCGTTTCCTGGGACGCTAAAGCGCAATGAACAAGGCCTATGGAGTTAGCAACATGGTGGACGGGGGAGCGGTGGCCGTTTCCTGGGTCGCTAAAGCGCAATGGACTAGGCCTATGGAGTTAGCAACATGGTGGACGGGGGAGCGGTGGCCGTTTCCTGGGACGCTAAAGCGCAATGGACTAGGCCTATGGAGTTAGCAACATGGTGGACGGGTGAGCGGTGGCCGTTTCCTGGGACGCTAAAGCGCAATGGACTAGGCCTATGGAGTTAGCAACATGGTGGACGGGTGAGCGGTGGCCGTTTTCTGGGACGCTAAAGCGCAATGGACTAGGCCTATGGAGTAAGCAACATGGTGGACGGGTGAGCGGTGGCCGTTTCCTGGGACGCTAAAGCGCAATGGACTAGGCCTATGGAGTTAGCAACATGGTGGACGGGTGAGCGGTGGCCGTTTCCTGGGACGCTTAAGCGCAATGGACTAGGCCTATGGAGTTAGCAACATGGTGGACGGGTGAGGGGTGGCCGTTTCCTGGGACGCTAAAGCGCAATGGACTAGGCCTATGGAGTTAGCAACATGGTGGACGGGTGAGCGGTGGCCGTTTCCTGGGACGCTAAAGCGCAATGGACTAGGCCTATGGAGTTAGCAACATGGTGGACGGGTGAGCGGTGACCGTTTCCTGGGACGCTAAAGCGCAATGGATGGAGCTAGCAACATGGTGGACGGGTTAGCGGTGGCCATTTCCTGGGACGCTAAAGCGCAATGGATGGAGCTAGCGACATGGTGGACGGGTGAGCGGTGGCCGTTTCCTGGGACGCTAAAGTGCAATGGATGGAGTTAGCAACATGGTGGACGGGTGAGCGGTGGCCGTTTCCTGGGACGCTAAAGCGCAATGGACTAGGCCTATGGATCTAGCAACATGGTGGACGGGTTAGCGGTGGCCGTTTCCTGGGACGCTAAAGCGCAATGGATGGAGTTAGCATCATGGTGGACGGGTGAGCGGTGGCCGTTTCCTGGGACGCTAAAGCGCAATGGACTAGGCCTATGAAACTAGCAACATGGTGGACGGGTTAGCGGTGGCCGTTTCCTGGGACGCTAAAGCGCAATGGACTAGGCCTATGGAGTTAGCAACATGGTGGACGGGTGAGCGGTAGCCGTTTCCTGGGACGCTAAAGCGCAATGGCTGGAGTTAGCAACATGGTGGACGGGTGAGCGGTGGCCGTTTCCTGGGACGCAAAAGCGCAATGGACTTGCCCTATGGAGCTAGCAACATGGTGGACGGGTGAGCGGTGGCCGTTTCCTGGGACGCTAAAGCGCAATGGATGGAGCTAGCAACATGGTGGACGGGTGAGCGGTGGCCGTTTCCTGGGACGCTAAAGCGCAATGGACTAGGCCTATGGAGTTAGCAACATGGTGGACGGGTGAGCGGTGGCCATTTCCTGGGATCCTAAAGCGCAATGGACTAGGCCTATGGAGTTAGCAACATGGTGGACGGGTGAGCGGTGGCCGTTTCCTGGGACGCTAAAGCGCAATGGACTAGGCCTATAAAGTTAGCAACATGGTGGACGGGTGAGCGGTGGCCGTTTCCTGGGACGCTAAAGCGCAATGGATGGAGTTAGCAACATGGTGGACGGGTGAGCGGTGGCCGTTTCCTGGGACGCTAAAGCGCAATGGACTAGGCCTATGGAGTTAGCAACATGGTGGACGGGTGAGCGGTGGCCGTTTCCTGGGACGCTAAAGCGCAATGGACTAGGCCTATGGAGTTAGCAACATAGTGGACGGGTGAGCGGTGGCCGTTTCCTGGGACGCTAAAGCGCAATGGACTAGGCCTATGGAGTAAGCAACATGGTGGACGGGTGAGCGGTGGCCGTTTCCTGGGACGCTAAAGCGCAATGGATGGAGTTAGCAACATGGTGGACGGGTGAGCGGTGGCCGTTTCCTGGGACGCTAAAGCGCAATGGACTAGGCCTATGGAGTTAGCAACATGGTGGACGGGTGAGCGGTGGCCGTTTCCTGGGACGCTAAAGCGCAATGGACTAGGCCTATGGAGCTAGCAACATAGTGGACGGGTGAGCGGTGGCCGTTTCCTGGGACGCTAAAGCGCAATGGATGGAGTTAGCAACATGGTGGACGGGTGAGCGGTGGCCGTTTCCTGGGACGCTAAAGCGCAATGGACTAGGCCTATGGAGTTAGCAACATGGTGGACGGGTGAGCGGTGGCCGTTTCCTGGGACGCTAAAGCGCAATGGACTAGTCCTATAGAGTTAGCAACATGGTGGACGGGTGAGCGGTGGCCGTTTCCTGGGACGCTAAAGCGCAATGGATGGAGTTAGCAACATGGTGGACGGGTGAGCGGTGGCCGTTTCCTGGGACGCTAAAGCGCAATGGACTAGGCCTATGGAGTTAGCAACATAGTGGACGGGTGATCGGTGGCCGTTTCCTGGGACGCTAAAGCGCAATGGACTAGGCCTATGGAGTTAGCAACATGGTGGACGGGTGAGCGGTGGCCGTTTCATGGGACGCTAAAGCGCAATGGACTAGGCCTATGGAGTTAGCAACATGGTGGACGGGTGAGCGGTGGCCGTTTCCTGGGACGCTAAAGCGCAATGGACTAGGCCTATGGAGTTAGCAACATGGTGGACGGGTGAGCGGTGGCCGTTTCCTGGGATGCTAAAGCGCAATGGACTAGGCCTATGGAGTAAGCAACATGGTGGACGGGTTAGCGGTGGCCGTTTCCTGGGACGCTAAAGCGCAATGGACTAGGCCTATGGAGTTAGCAACATGGTGGACAGGTGAGCGGTGGCCGTTTCCTGGGACGCTAAAGCGCAATGGATGGAGCTAGCAACATGGTGGACGGGTGAGCGGTGGCCGTTTCCTGGGACGCTAAAGCGCAATGGACTAGGCCTATGGAGTTAGCAACATGGTGGACGGGTGAGCGGTGGCCGTTTCCTGGGACGCTAAAGCGCAATGGATGGAGCTAGCAACATGGTGGACGGGTGAGCGGTGGCCGTTTCCTGGGACGCTAAAGCGCAATGGATGGAGCTAGCAACATGGTGGACGGGTGAGCGGTGGCCGTTTCCTGGGACGCTAAAGCGCAATGGATGGAGCTAGCAACATGGTGGACGGGTGAGCGGTGGCCGTTTCCTGGGACGCTAAAGCGCAATGGATGGAGCTAGCAACATGGTGGACGGGTGAGCGGTGGCCGTTTCCTGGGACGCTAAAGCGCAATGGATGGAGTTAGCAACATGGTGGACGGGTGAGCGGTGGCCGTTTCCTGGGACGCTAAAGCGCAATGGACTAGGCCTATGGAGCTAGCAACATGGTGGACGGGTTAGCGGTGGCCGTTTCCTGGGACGCTAAAGCGCAATGGACTAGGCCTATGGAGTTAGCAACATGGTGGACGGGTGAGCGGTGGCCGTTTCCTGGGACGCTAAAGCGCAATGGACTAGGCCTATGGAGTTAGCAACATGGTGGACGGGTTAGCGGTGGCCGTTTCCTGGGACGCTTAAGCGCAATGGACTAGCCCTATGGAGCTAGCAACATGGTGGACGGGTGAGCGGTGGCCGTTTTTCTGGGACGCTAAAGCGTAATGGGGGGAGTTAGCAACATGGTGGACGGGTGAGCGGTGGCCGTTTCCTGGGACGCTAAAGCGCAATGGACTAGCCCTATGGAGCTAGCAAAATGGTGGACGGGTTAGCGGTGGCCGTTTCCTGAGACGCTAAAGCGCAATGGACTAGCCCTATGGAGCTAGCAACATGGTGGACGGGTGAGCGGTGGCCGTTTCCTGGGACGCTAAAGCGTAATGGATGGAGTTAGCAACATGGTGGACGGGTGAGCGGTGGCCGTTTCCTGGGACGCTAAAGCGCAATGGACTAGCCCTATGGAGCTAGCAACATGGTGGACGGGTGAGCGGTGGCCGTTTCCTGGGACGCTAAAGCGCAATGGATTTAGTTAGCAACATGGTGGACGGGTGAGCGGTGGCCGTTTCCTGGGACGCTAAAGCGCAATGGACTAGGCCTATGGAGCTAGCAACATGGTGGACGGGTTAGCGGTGGCCGTTTCCTGGGACGCTAAAGCGCAATGGATGGAGCTAGCAACATAGTGGACGGGTGAGCGGTGGCCGTTTCCTGGGACGCTAAAGCGCAATGGATGGAGTTAGCATCATGGTGGACGGTCGAGCTGGGGCCGTTTCCTGGGACGCTAAAGCGCAATGGACTAGGCCTATGGAGTTAGCAACATGGTGGACGGGTGAGCGGTAGCCGTTTCCTGGGACGCTAAAGCGCAATGGATGGAGTTAGCACTATGGTGGACGGGTGAGCGGTGGCCGTTTCCTGGGACGCTAAAGCGCAATGGACTAGGCCTATGGAGTTAGCAACATGGTGGACGGGTGAGCGGTGGCCGTTTCCTGGGACGCTAAAGCGCAATGGACTAGGCCTATGGAGTTAGCAACATGGTGGACGGGTGAGCGGTGGCCGTTTCCTGGGACGCTAAAGCGCAATGGACTAGGCCTATGGAGTTAGCAACATGGTGGACGGGTTAGCGGTGGCCGTTTCCTGGGACGCTTAAGCGCAATGGACTAGCCCTATGGAGCTAGCAACATGGTGGACGGGTGAGCGGTGGCCGTTTTTCTGGGACGCTAAAGCGTAATGGGGGGAGTTAGCAACATGGTGGACGGGTGAGCGGTGGCCGTTTCCTGGGACGCTAAAGCGCAATGGACTAGCCCTATGGAGCTAGCAACATGGTGGACGGGTTAGCGGTGGCCGTTTCCTGAGACGCTAAAGCGCAATGGACTAGCCCTATGGAGCTAGCAACATGGTGGACGGGTGAGCGGTGGCCGTTTCCTGGGACGCTAAAGCGTAATGGATGGAGTTAGCAACATAGTGGACGGGTGAGCGGTGGCCGTTTCCTGGGACGCTAAAGCGCAATGGACTAGCCCTATGGAGCTAGCAACATGGTGGACGGGTGAGCGGTGGCCGTTTCCTGGGACGCTAAAGCGCAATGGATGGAGTTAGCAACATGGTGGACGGGTGAGCGGTGGCCGTTTCCTGGGACGCTAAAGCGCAATGGACTAGGCCTATGGAGCTAGCAACATGGTGGACGGGTTAGCGGTGGCCGTTTCCTGGGACGCTAAAGCGCAATGGATGGAGCTAGCAACATGGTGGACGGGTGAGCGGTGGCCGTTTCCTGGGACGCTAAAGCGCAATGGATGGAGTTAGCATCATGGTGGATGGGTGAGCGGTGGCCGTTTCCTGGGACGCTAAAGCGCAATGGACTAGGCCTATGGAGTTAGCAACATGGTGTACGGGTGAGCGGTAGCCGTTTCCTGGGACGCTAAAGCGCAATGGATGGAGTTAGCAACATGGTGGACGGGTGAGCGGTGGCCGTTTCCTGGGACGCTAAAGCGCAATGGACTAGGCCTATGGAGTTAGCAACATGGTGGACGGGTGAGCGGTGGCCGTTTCCTGGGACGCTAAAGCGCAATGGACTAGGCCTATGGAGTTAGCAACATGGTGGACGGGTGAGCGGTGGCCGTTTCCTGGGACGCTAAAGCGCAATGGACTAGGCCTATGGAGTTAGCAACATGGTGGACGGGTGAGCGGTGGCCGTTTCCTGGGACGCTAAAGCGCAATGGATGGAGTTAGCAACATGGTGGACGGGTGAGCGGTGGCCGTTTCCTGGGACGCTAAAGCGCAATAGATGGAGTTAGCAACATGGTGGACAGGTGAGCGGTGGCCGTTTCCTGGGACGCTAAAGCGCAATGGATGGAGTTAGCAACATGGTGGACGGGTGAGCGGTGGCCGTTTCCTGGGACGCTAAAGCGCAATGGATGGAGTTAGCAACATGGTGGACGGGTGAGCGGTGGCCGTTTCCTGGGACGCTAAAGCGCAATGGATGGAGTTAGCAACATGGTGGACGGGTGAGCGGTGGCCGTTTCCTGGGACGCTAAAGCGCAATGGACTAGGCCTATGGAGTTAGCAACATGGTGGACGGGTGAGCGGTGGCCGTTTCCTGGGACGCTAAAGCGCAATGGACTAGGCCTATGGAGTTAGCAACATGGTGGACGGTTGAGCGGTGGCCGTTTCCTGGGACGCTAAAGCGCAATGGACTAGGCCTATGGAGTTAGCAACATGGTGAACGGGTGAGCGGTGGCCGTTTCCTGGGACGCTAAAGCGCAATGGACTAGGCCTATGGAGTTAGCAACATGGTGGACGGTTGAGCGGTGGCAGTTTCCTGGGACGCTTAAGCGCAATGGACTAGGCCTATGGAGTTAGCAACATGGTGGACGGGTGAGCGGTGGCCGTTTCCTGGGACGCTAAAGCGCAATGGATGGAGTTAGCAACATGGTGGACGGTTGAGCGGTGGCCGTTTCCTGGGACGCTAAAGCGCAATGGATGGAGTTAGCAACATGGTGGACGGGTGAGCGGTGGCCGTTTCCTGGGACGCTAAAGCGCAATGGATGGAGTTAGCAACATGGTGGACGGGTGAGCGGTGGCTGTTTCCTGGGACGCTAAAGCGCAATGGACTAGGCCTATGGAGTTAGCAACATGGTGGACGGTTGAGCGGTGGCCGTTTCCTGGGACGCTAAAGCGCAATGGACTAGGCCTATGGAGTTAGCAACATGGTGGACGGGTGAGCGGTGGTTGTTTCCTGGGACGCTAAAGCGCAATGGACTAGGCCTATGGAGTTAGCAACATGGTGGACGGGTGAGCGGTGGCTGTTTCCTGGGACGCTAAAGCGCAATGGACTAGGCCTATAGAGTTAGCAACATGGTGGACGGGTAAACGGTGGCCGTTTCCTGGGACGCTAAAGCGCAATGGACTAGGCCTATGGAGCTAGCAACATGGTGGACGGTTGAGCGGTGGCCGTTTCCTGGGACGCTAAAGCGCAATGGACTAGGCCTATGGAGTTAGCAACATGGTGGACGGGTGAGCGGTGGCCGTTTCCTGGGACGCTTAAGCGCAATGGACTAGGCCTATGGAGTTAGCAACATGATGGACGGGTGAGCGGTGGCCGTTTCCTGGGACGCTAAAGCGCAATGGACTAGGCCTATGGAGTTAGCAACATGGTGGACGGGTGAGCGGTGGCCGTTTCCTGGGACGCTAAAGCGCAATGGACTAGGCCTATGGAGTTAGCAACATGGTGGACGGGTGAGCGGTGGCCGTTTCCTGGGACGCTAAAGCGCAATGGACTAGGCCTATGGAGTTAGCAACATGGTGGACGGGTGAGCGGTGGCCGTTTCCTGGGATGCTAAAGCGCAATGGACTAGGCCTATGGAGTTAGCAACATGGTGGACGGGTGAGCGGTGGCCGTTTCCTGGGACGCTAAAGCGCAATGGACTAGGCCTATGGAGCTAGCAACATGGTGGACGGGTGAGCGGTGGCCGTTTCCTGGGACGCTAAAGCGCAATGGACTAGGCCTATGGAGTTAGCAACATGGTGGACGGGTGAGCGGTGGCCGTTTCCTGGGACGCTAAAGCGCAATGGACTAGGCCTATGGAGTTAGCCACATGGTGGACGGGTGAGCGGTGGCCGTTTCCTGGGACGGTAAAGGGCAATGGACTAGGCCTATGGAGTTAGCAACATGGTGGACGGTTGAGCGGTGGCCGTTTCCTGGGACGCTAAAGCGCAATGGACTAGGCCTATGGAGTTAGCAACATGGTGGACGGATGAGCGGTGGCCGTTTCCTGGGACGCTAAAGCGCAATGGACTAGGCCTATGGAGTTAGCAACATGGTGGACGGGTGAGCGGTGGCCGTTTCCTGGGACGCTAAAGCGCAATGGACTAGGCCTATGGAGTTAGCAACATGGTGGACGGGTGAGCGGTGGCCGTTTCCTGGGACGCTAAAGCGCAATGGACTAGGCCTATGGAGTTAGCAACATGGTGGACGGGTGAGCGGTGGCCGTTTCCTGGGACGCTAAAGCGCAATGGACTAGGCCTATGGAGTTAGCAACATGGTGGACGGGTGAGCGGTGGCCGTTTCCTGGGACGCTAAAGCGCAATGGATGGAGCTAGCAACATGGTGGACGGGTGAGCGGTGGCCGTTTCCTGGGACGCTAAAGCGCAATGGATGGAGCTAGCAACATGGTGGACGGGTGAGCGGTGGCCGTTTCCTGGGACGCTAAAGCGCAATGGATGGAGTTAGCAACATGGTGGACGGGTGAGCGGTGGCCGTTTCCTGGGACGCTAAAGCGCAATGGATGGAGTTAGCAACATGGTGGACGGGTGAGCGGTGGCCGTTTCCTGGGACGCTAAAGCGCAATGGACTAGGCCTATGGAGTTAGCAACATGGTGGACGGGTGAGCGGTGGCCGTTTCCTGGGACGCTAAAGCGCAATGGATGGAGTTAGCAACATGGTGGACGGGTGAGCGGTGGCCGTTTCCTGGGACGCTAAAGCGCAATGGATGGAGTTAGCAACATGGTGGACGGGTGAGCGGTGGCCGTTTCCTGGGACGCTAAAGCGCAATGGACTAGGCCTATGGAGTTAGCAACATGGTGGACGGGTGAGCGGTGGCCGTTTCCTGGGACGCTAAAGCGCAATGGACTAGGCCTATGGAGCTAGCAACATGGTGGACGGGTGAGCGGTGGCCGTTTCCTGGGACGCTAAAGCGCAATGGATGGAGTTAGCAACATGGTGGACGGGTGAGCGGTGGCCGTTTCCTGGGACGCTAAAGCGCAATGGATGGAGTTAGCAACATGGTGGACGGGTGAGCGGTGGCCGTTTCCTGGGACGCTAAAGCGCAATGGACTAGGCCTATGGAGCTAGCAACATGGTGGACGGGTGAGCGGTGGCCGTTTCCTGGGACGCTAAAGCGCAATGGACTAGGCCTATGGAGTTAGCAACATGGTGGACGGGTGAGCGGTGGCTGTTTCCTGGGACGCTAAAGCGCAATGGACTAGGCCTATGGAGCTAGCAACATGGTGGACGGGTGAGCGGTGGCCGTTTCCTGGGACGCTAAAGCGCAATGGACTAGGCCTATGGAGTTAGCAACATGGTGGACGGGTGAGCGGTGGCCGTTTCCTGGGACGCTAAAGCGCATAGGACTAGGCCTATGGAGCTAGCAACATGGTGGACGGGTGAGCGGTGGCCGTTTCCTGGGACGCTAAAGCGCAATGGATGGAGTTAGCAACATGGTGGACGGGTGAGCGGTGGCCGTTTCGGGCATCGTATTTGTCGCGTAAAAATGCAACAAGGAGCGCGGTGGGTTCAAAGTGTTCACAGAAATCCATTTACGAACATTATTTTGTATAAAAGTGCAAATTTCTTTGGGGTTTATTTATTAGGTCACATGTTTACAACTAAAATGTGCATTGCTTACATATTTTGACCCGTTGTTAAGCGAGCGAAACGAGCGTCTCCATTAGACCCTTATAGGCTAGCACTTCGTTCTCTTTTAAAAAGTTCGTAGATGGACGTGTTAGCTTATCAACGCGTCAAACTGCAAACAGCATTTTCGTAACTTCACTTATAGACAGCAAAGAAAATGTAATTTCTGCCTTTAACTTTTGTGTAACTTTGCCAATACTGATCAGGTCGCCATATAATAAACATATTTATGACTGAACAAATCTTTATAAAAGTATCGCTATCGCACATTTTGCCGACATTTTCTTTCAGAACATATTTTTGGTGTAACTTTGTAACTTACCGACCGATTTAACCACAAAACTAATGGATTTCAATCCAATCCAGCTTATGGATGGTTCAAAATGCCAAATTGATCGGGCTCTCCTTTCGACCGCTATCGCGAGACCAAAACAAACAAAAAACAGAACGAGTGCCATAAAAGCAGGATGGAAGCGCTCGCAGTCGGTCGCGTAATAATTAATTATATTATGCTTTCATCAGTCATTGAATCACATGAAATCTTTTTTTTTAGATCCGTACCCCCGTGGACAAGTACCCCGTGGATAATAATTTATAATTATTATTCATTAATTTGTTATTAAGAGCATGGCATAGTGCGGCCACCAAAAACTTTCAAATGTGTATTCGATAATGAATGATTCGTGTCCAACAAATCCTGAAATGAAGTGAATTGTAACAATCTATTTATAGCTAAGGAAGACCGAGATGGGGGTATTACTATTATCTATGGAGGGGATATATCAGCATTTCATTTCAATTATTCTGGACACAATATATTTTATACAGTTCCAAAATCAATTGTAATGTATTTATCATACACCTTACCTTACCACCAGTAATTAAATCAACTTTAAAATGGTTGTACTTGTTACACCATATAAAATGTAATTTAAGAGCTGCCCAATAAATACAATACAATACAACTAAAAAATCAAAAAAAATACTAGCTGTTGGAACAGTATGTCATGTTAAAACGATGATTTGAAAGTGACGGGGTCAACACTGATCGTGATTGGTCGATCGTGTCGCGTAGTCCGTCCGGATTGGTAGATGAAGAAACTAACAAGCTTCGAAATTGGCGTATCAAGTAGTCGTAACTAAAGACATACTTTTACCCTACTTCTCAAATTGGCACGAACCTGTATTTCTCAGTGCCTACTCTTATTGAAATTACATTTCTTTTTTGTACTCCCGGAATGTTCTAAGTCTATGCATTCTGGAGATATTTGGTTATGGAAAAGTCTCACTTCAAGTCTTGTATATTGTCCCATCTCAACATCATACAATCCTACCCCGATATTTTACAACAGAAGATATTAGCGTATTTCAGTTAGTGAAGTCAATCTCCCGCTAGGTGCACCCAAGGTCTACTGGATTTACTCCTAGCGGAGTAATTGCGCTACAAGCGATCTAGTGGACCTTGGGTGCACCACTAGTAAGTAGTGTTGCCAACGTGGGAGATTTGTCGCTAAATGTAGGGAAATACAGAAGCCTTTTGATGGATTGGTCAATCCAACCATAAATGGAGACTTTTCAAGATAGGTTGGGGACTTTCCTACTTTGTATGTCGGCAACACTGTACTACCTTGTGTTTTTCTCTATGGTTGTCAAACAGCAATGCGACGTTATAAGCGGTATTTGGAAGATTCCGAAGAGGATTTTCCGAGGTCCACTGAACATAAACGAAATCGTACCTTGAGGATTGTACAGGCAATGATCTTGGTCTAATCGTAGGCCCTGGTGATAGTCTAAACAATGTATGTATCTTGGGGCGGCGGGCGTCCTAACCTACAAGACATGTTGTAGACCCTAGGACTAGGCTAGGCCTATGCCACCTGTGCTAGGGTAGGCCTAGGCCTATAGCACCTGATGACTGTTTCAACCCTTTAGTAGTAGCAACGAAGCACTCAATAAATTCAAAGTTAGGAACTATGTCAAACACCTCAAAATCTATTAATACCACACCCACCTCACCCCCCCCCCCTTATCCAGAACCCCTGCAATGTCCTCTGGCATCCTCAACAGCTGAGTTTCACATGAATAGCCCTTCCTGAAACCATGCTGTCCTTCTGTCATCCACCCCATCTTCTTAATTTCAACCTTCACATATTCCCACACTACCCTTTCCATAATTTTTGAACCAATAGATGTTAGCGAGATAAGCCTATAGTTTTTCATCTTCCCCTTCTCATCTCCTTTGTGAATGGAAATCACCACCGCCTCTTTCCAATCATCTGGCACCACCCCTTCCCTCAGTGAAGCGTTCATTACCACCCCCGTGTATCTTGCCGCTACCCCGACCGCCAGTTTAAGGAAATCCCCTACCAGACCTTCCCTACCCGGCGCCTTTCCGTTTTTTAGTCCCGCTATTACCCTAGCTGCCTTATCCACATTAGTTTCTATCGTATTCTTTCCCCTGCCCTCCCTTTTTTAATCCCCCCTCCTTTCCGCCACTTGGAAAACCCCAGAGTAGTACCTGTTTAGCTCCTCCGCTTTCTCCCTGTTCTCCACCAGTAGCTTTCCATCCAGCCCCCTCCAGCACTGGTACCTCCCCTCTAGCCCCCTTTTTTCCCCTCACATCACTTTAGTAGGCCTATATGCCTAGGGCCTAGTAGTAGGCCTAGTATTTTTATTGTCCAAAATTAGCTTTCGCTCAACAATGGCAATGTATATGATGCATGAAAATGAAAGAATATAACAAAGAAATAGCATTATAAAAAGGTACACGGATTCAGATAGTTAACATGTTCACTGCGTAGCAGAACACTAAGTGGTGCTCATTGTCTGCTGCGCCTGCGCGACACACAGTGGCATTCTCGTGCGGAGCGCTTGCATAGGGTGTAGGATCTGGCTTCCTGCAATACCTAGGTGTTTGTATTATTATTATTATTATTATTATTATTATTATTATTATTATTATTATTATTATTATTATTATTATTATTATTATTATTATTATTATTATTATTATTATTATTATTATTATTATTATTATTATTATTATTATTATTATTATTATTATTATTATTATTTTATTGAAAGTATCACAATCATACAATCTCGGTCAAAACCGGCGTTAACATGTTATACGGACGTAATGTCAAGTATTTCCATGTGTCTACCTTATTTAACTTCACTAATCACATGTTACTAGTTTAAACAGTCATCAATCTCGGTCAAAGCCGGTGTTTACATGTTATACGGACAATACAGATGTAATGTCAAGTATTTCCATGAGGTACCTTGTTCAACTTCAGTCGTTACTGTCTTATTAGTACTTGTTCATAGTATACACTGCATAATGATATGATGTTATTTGCGTTGTCTTCGTGTGTGCCTTCTTTGCGTCGTGTTACTGTTTGTACGGTCGTGGCCTATTTCTCGAAGCCATCCTGGTAATTCCACTCTATGGACAATGGAAAACCACGAAAACCATGTCAGGATGGATGTCGTCTCGAAGGATTCACTCTCATAAGTTTTAACTAGTTCTAAATGTTCTTCGGTATGAAGAGAGAAGAAAAGGAGGCCTGTCTCTACTGGTTGACCAGATCTTACATGATGGCCTGATTAAGCCAAATGTGGGCATAGGATAAAAAAAAAAAAAAATGGTCACGTCATGTTCTGCGAAATTTATTTTCTATAACAGCTGTCAAAGTTCGTTTTGTTGTTTCGAAAAGTCAATGCACTCAGTCGATACACTTCCCAGTTTGATCGAAAGTCCACTAGTATTTCCTTGCAACGTCCTTGATACGAGTCCTCTTGCGATTCCCCTGGTGAGGTCTCGTCGAACTCCAGAACCGCGTGCGCTGTTAGCGGTAATTTTGTGGACTGCCTCTCGTAAATTTCCAATTACTTCTCAGATTTCAAAGACGAAAAGTCCTCTCAATTCTGAAAAGATTGAAAAGTGCTACGTACAACTGCTAATACATCTAACTATATTAATATAAACTTTGTAAATTATGAGTAATGAATAATATGAGCTAAATCTACGCCTATATTGTCTGCCAAAATAATCTACCTTCATTTGTTCCTATGTTAAACAAAACGGAGTCCCGACTATCTCGGAACAACCACTTAAAACTAAATTAAACTATTATTTATGTGATTATAAATGCAAACTAGTACTTCCCTTCAATTTTCCTCGTAGTAGACATCTTATGAAACACCCCAATGTCAAAAACTGGGACCGATTCTTCCTTCTATCATGGAAATTACATTTTTAATAAGGAGCAAATTTTTACGTGACCTTATTATTATTATTATACTATTATTTTTATGTTACTACTAAACTTATAACTAACAGTGATATTGTCTAAACACAGTGCATATAAATAGTAATACATAGTAGGTTAATAATAATATTATGTTGCCATTATTCTTAGAACTGATGTTTTTAAACATAGGCTATAGCCTTTGCTTAAAACACATACTTTCCATATACCCTTCTAGGGTCAAGACTGAAATTTATTACTTGTATGTAAAAAAAAAAAAAAAGACTGCCTGTAACAAAATGTAATAGTCATAAGGAAATAAAACGATCTATCTATCTCATAAAGTTGCCTATGATATGTTTTTTTTTATCCTAGCCGAAAGTTTGATTTTTCAATCATTTTTCTTCCTAGCTATCCAATAAATGTGCTTCCTTCTCTGGGCACATTTATTCTACTTTGGCCGCACTTAAATGCGAGTATTTTAGATGTTGACTCGCTCAAACTGTTTTAGGAGAAAACAAATAGGCCTAGTATTTATCATGCAGAATAATATCAGAATGTAGTAGGCAATTACTTCTTGATATTTGAAAGAATTTTAAATATATATATTGAATATACTGCATATATTATAATATATGCAATGTTATATATTAATATTAATACACATATATATATATATATATATATATATATATATATATATATATATATATATATATATATATATATATATATATATATATGTTGATTTTCAAGTTTTCGCGGACATAAGTAATGTTATTGTTCACCATTTTCTGGGTTTCGTCACACGATATAAATTGAGTAGGTGGTTTAAACTTACCCCACCTCACCCGACGTTTCGAGGGAATAACATCCCCCATTAACCAGGGTCACCACGACGCGTTGTTCTCCGTTCGGTACTCTCTGCACGACTGGGAATCTCGGGTCTTCCTACGTTGCGCGCGCATCCGCGTGTTGTCATCCTGTCACTGCCATTGGCGGGAATCGAAGCCTGAAGCGTTTTAGCCCTAGCCATGCTTCTTGTCATGGGGCCTCGAATCTCGCTGGGCGTGTTGTCCTCACATGTCTTCTTTACGTTTTTTTCCCCATTGTTCTCAAACACTGTTATTTTATTTCCTGAACCGTCAAGATGCTGGGCGGCAGGTTTGAAATTAGAGTTATGTTTATGTAGCACTGGTAGCCATGTGGCTGGTAGTCGTTGACCGTCATCCCGTTTGTTTAAATTATGTGGTCGTTTTTCTATTTCAATAGCTTCTCTTACTATTCTAAGTGGGTAGTTTTGTATTGTGGCCAAAGTTCTTGAACCCTCGAAATCAATTAAGTGTCCCGTGTTTCTAACATGTTGAGCCAAAGCCGAAGTTTCCTTGTTTTGTTTAACAGCGAGACGGTGTTCATCCACCCGCACTGAGATGCGTCGGTTCGTTTGACCCACATACACGTCTTGGCACGTGCTACATGGAACTTCGTACACACCCTGGTTTTCAAGGGGGATATGGTCTTTAGCGCTCCTAAGCAGGGCTCCTATTTTGCGATGTGGACGGTAAATCGTTTTTGTATTGTTTTTCCTAAGTATTCTTCCAACTCTATCAGTAACCCCCTTCATGTAGGGTAGGTGAACCCAGGGTGCCGACTTCTCTTTTTCCTCTGGTACCTGTTTGCTACCAGTGTCCGGCTTCACACTAAGGGATTTAGAAATAGTACTTTGGGAATAACCATTCGACAGTAGAATGTTATTTAGTTTACCCATCTCTTCTGTTACATGTTCCTCATCTGCTAGTCTAAGTGACCGGGACACCAAAGAATTAACTACTGAATTAAGTTGAGCGGGGTGGTGATGGGAAGCTGCGTTTAAATATCTATTAGTGTTCGTCGGTTTGCGATATACCGTGTGCCCTGACAAGAGAGGCCATACGTCGTAACCGTTTCAATTTGGATAGGGTCAATATAAAACTTCAAGATGCTCACGACGAATTAAGTACGCTCATTCACCCAGTTTTATGGCAAGATATAGAATTTAAGTCATTCCAGCGTGCCCAGGATGACATGTTTTTAATAGAGAAACGTCACAAGAGCAAGTTAGATCGTTTGTTGACATCACAAACACGTAACCGGTCGGCCACTGATAACAGACACGCTAGTGCAACTACAGTCCACAACCTGTCCAATGTCAATATTAGTGACGCTACTTTAAAGGCCTTGGGAAAGGGGTTGAACTTCGCTATTACTCCGAGTCGTGTGCCCGTGGAGGAGATTGTCTGCAGCGTCGAGTGTGCGATTCAAAACCTTGATAAGGATGTGGCGGAAACTATAAGACAGGACACTTCAGTTATTTTGCGCAATGCCCGAGTTCTGAAGCCCAATATCTCTAGAGAAGAATTACGAGCACTTAAATGTATTAAGGACAATGACGAAATTATAGTTTTACCTGCAGACAAAGGCAATGCTATAGTTATTTTAAATATTGACGACTACCGGGAAAAAATTACAGATCTTATCAATAAACCCACATATAAATTTTTAAAAACTGACCCCACTACGTACTTAGAGAAGGAAACACGAAAGAAAATCATTTCTTCAAACATAGACCCCGAACAGCAGAAGTACTTAATACCCAGAGAAAAATCATTTAAGTGTCCCAAATTATACGGGTTACCGAAAATTCACAAACAAAACACTCCGTTGAGGCCTATTGTGAGTTCGTTACACTCGCCGCTCCAGCCCTTGGCTAGGTATCTGGCTAAGTACCTTCAACACTACGTCGAGGATGCACAAACATACGTTAAGAATGCTTATCACTTTCTGGAACTCATTAGAACCCATACAGTTAACAAAGAAGATATTCTTGTGAGTTTTGATGTGGAATCTCTTTTTACGAGTATTCCTATTGATGAAACGATTGATGTCATCCGTGAGCTAAAAGTACCAGATTGGATAATGGATTTAATTAAACATTGTTTGACGAACACTTATTTTATATTCGAGGGACAACGTTATAAACAGACTACAGGGGCACCAATGGGCTCTCCTCTCTCACCAGCTGTATCGAATTTGTTTATGTCAAAGTTTGAAGAACGCGCGCTGTCACTCACCCCTTTGAAACCGTCTTTGTTGCTTCGATATGTGGATGATTTCTTTGCAATTTGGCCACACGGTAAAGAAAAACTGGATGATTTTCTGACTTTTCTCAATAGTTTACATCCCAATATAAAACTCACCATGGAAATAGAGAAGAATGGGTGTTTACCCTTCCTGGATGTGATAATAAGTAAAAGAGAAGACGGCACACTCGGTCACACGGTATATCGCAAACCGACGAACACTAATAGATATTTAAACGCAGCTTCCCATCACCACCCCGCTCAACTTAATTCAGTAGTTAATTCTTTGGTGTCCCGGTCACTTAGACTAGCAGATGAGGAACATGTAACAGAAGAGATGGGTAAACTAAATAACATTCTACTGTCGAATGGTTATTCCCAAAGTACTATTTCTAAATCCCTTAGTGTGAAGCCGGACACTGGTAGCAAACAGGTACCAGAGGAAAAAGAGAAGTCGGCACCCTGGGTTCACCTACCCTACATGAAGGGGGTTACTGATAGAGTTGGAAGAATACTTAGGAAAAACAATATAAAAACGATTTACCGTCCACATCGCAAAATAGGAGCCCTGCTTAGGAGCGCTAAAGACCATATCCCCCTTGAAAACCAGGGTGTGTACGAAGTTCCATGTAGCACGTGCCAAGACGTGTATGTGGGTCAAACGAACCGACGCATCTCAGTGCGGGTGGATGAACACCGTCTCGCTGTTAAACAAAACAAGGAAACTTCGGCTTTGGCTCAACATGTTAGAAACACGGGACACTTAATTGATTTCGAGGGTTCAAGAACTTTGGCCACAATACAAAACTACCCACTTAGAATAGTAAGAGAAGCTATTGAAATAGAAAAACGACCACATAATTTAAACAAACGGGATGACGGTCAACGACTACCAGCCACATGGCTACCAGTGCTACATAAACATAACTCTAATTTCAAACCTGCCGCCCAGCATCTTGACGGTTCAGGAAATAAAATAACAGTGTTTGAGAACAATGGGGAAAAAAACGTAAAGAAGACATGTGAGGACAACACGCCCAGCGAGATTCGAGGCCCCATGACAAGAAGCATGGCTAGGGCTAAAACGCTTCAGGCTTCGATTCCCGCCAATGGCAGTGACAGGATGACAACACGCGGATGCGCGCGCAACGTAGGAAGACCCGAGATTCCCAGTCGTGCAGAGAGTACCGAACGGAGAACAACGCGTCGTGGTGACCCTGGTTAATGGGGGATGTTATTCCCTCGAAACGTCGGGTGAGGTGGGGTAAGTTTAAACCACCTACTCAATTAATATCGTGTGACGAAACCCAGAAAATGGTGAACCATAACATATATATATATATATATATATATATATATATGATTTCTCAGGTTTTGTTGGTTGCAATATGTAAAGAAAGGATACATTTTACGGTTAAACCAATCTAAATTTTATTTTTAATGATAAGTCAACGTTTCGACGACTTTAGCGTCGTCTTTTTCAAGACATACAAATATACAAAAACAAATAAATAAAAAACCACAACAACCAAAAAACACTTGCATATAAAAACGAAAACACTGCCACAGCGATACATCACTGGGTAGCTGCTCTAGCAAGCTCCTTGAATTTGCTTCTGGTTATGGGACCCCCCTGAGACACTGCTGGAACTCTTTGTCTCTGAGAATGGTCAGCAACAGGCTGATTGATGGCTGGGAACACCTGCTGGACTTTAAGGTTAGCCACAATCGGTTTCCAAGCCGAAGGTAGTCTTTGAGCGTCATCTCGCTTGTTCAGGTTATGAGGCCGCTTCTCAATCTCAATTGCTTCCCGGATTAACCTCGCTCGAAGATTGTCCACTGAAGCAAGAAGCCGTACCCCGGCAAAGTTAATGTTATGTCCTTCCTTTATTGTATGTTGTGCTAGAGATGACGTTGACTGGCCTTGGTCCACAGCAAGTCGGTGTTCTTGAACTCGCTGCGATAATTTTCTACTTGTTTGACCAATGTAACTGTGATGACAGCCATTACAGGGTATCTCATATACTCCTTTGTTTTCTAAAGGAATCACATCCTTACAAGTTCCCACCATTTCGCCAATTTTCTTCTCGGTATTAAAAATCGTCCGTATGTTTTCTCGGCGAAGCCGTTGACTGATCAAGTCTGTCGTCCCTTTAATGTATGGCAAATAGGCAGTATACTTGGGTGGTTCTACTGGTTCTACTTGTGACGTCGAGGTGGAAATAGGCTGTCGATGCCATGCCTTTGTTATTAAACTATTCGTAAACCCGTTAGATGAAAGGGCATGATGTAATATTTTATATTCTGCATCAATATTATCCACATCTGCAATTTTGTGTGATCTATTAGCAAGTGTGTAAGCAACAGACCGGATTTGACTCGGGTGGTGGTGAGAGGTTGCATTCAGATATCTGTTTGTATGAGTAGCTTTTCTAAACACAGTATGGCCAAGACTTCCATCAGGTTTTTTCTGAACAAGTACATCCAAAAAAGGTAATTTACCATCTTTCTCGATTTCCATCGTTAGTTTTATATTTGTGTGTTGGTTGTTTAAATGTTGATGAAATTCATTAAGCCTATCTATTCCATGCTGCCACACTACAAACGTATCATCTATGTATCGCAGCCAGCACAGGGGCTTTAGTAAAGATGACTCCAGGGCTGTTGTTTCAAAATGTTCCATGAACAAATTTGCTACCACTGGTGACAATGGCGACCCCATTGGAGCTCCTTCAATTTGTTTATAGAACTGACCTTTGTATGTAAAATATGTAGTGGCCATGCAATGACGAGACAACGTAATAATATGTGTCGGAACTACCTTCTTGGCTTCAATGATCTCCAATGCCTCTTTAATTGGTACTTTCGTAAAGAGAGAAACAACATCAAAACTAACTAGTAAGTCACCAGGGTTCAACTTAATATCTTTTAGAATCTCTACAAAATGAGTCGAGTTTTTAACATACGACTTAGCTTCTTCTGCTGCAGGTTGCATTAATTTGGAAATGTGTTTAGCAAGGGCTTGTGTGGGTGAGCCAATGGCACTAACTATAGGGCGAAGCGGAACACCTGTTTTATGTATTTTAGGTAAACCATATAGTTTGGGGACTCGTGATGATTTTTCATGAGGAATAATGAATTTTTTCACTTGTTTGTCGATAGGTGTAGACATAATAAGTGACCTAGTTTTCTTTTCAAGATACACAGTTGGATCCTGATCAGTTTTAATGTAAGCTGTATCATCAAGAAGTGCCAGCATTTTTTCATGATATTCGCTACTGTCAAGAACGACCGTCGCATTACCTTTATCTGCTGCTAGAACTAAGATATCCTTATCTTCACGGAGCTCCCTAAGCGCTCTAATCTCTTCACTACTTATGTTTCTCATAGGGGGCTTAGCTTTTAGCAATATTTTAGCTATGTCTTGGCGAGTTTGTTCAGCTTTATTATCTTGAAAACCCATTATGCAGGATTCCACTTCACTTATGATCTTCTCTACAGGCAAACGATGCGGCGCTACCGCAAAGTTTAAACCCTTAGTTAAAGCTAGACGAGCAGGTTCACTTATAGGTTTAGATGATAAGTTGAGCACTACTTTAGACGGATCCAAACATTTCTTTATGCCATCTGGTCCTTGTTGGGTATTCAACATTCTAGTAAATTTATCTTTTTGCTTCTGGGTACATTCATCAAAAATGTAGTCAGCTCTTTCTCTAGCTAGGCATTCGATCTTATTGAAGAGAATAGGATGCAGGACGGTACTTAGCTCAATGTGCACTTCTAGCAATTCTTTAGAAATTCTGCTTAAATCACGGTACGTTCTGCTAATACTGTCTCTGAGTAATGCAACGCTAGCACGTTTTAAAATGCTGTTTGTCCTCGCTGTCCTAGTGTGGTAGCTTAGTTTTACGTGTGTGGGTAATAAACCATTATCTCTGCACCTTTTTAAAAAAGCAAGATTGCATAAAAGCTTACCTTTCTTGGTCTGCAGTTTTTCAAATATTCTTGTCTTCATAAAAATATCCTCCCCGTAGAGGCAAACTATTTGATTTCTCAGGTTTTGTTGGTTGCAATATGTAAAGAAAGGATACATTTTACGGTTAAACCAATCTAAATTTTATTTTTAATGATAAGTCAACGTTTCGAAGCTACCCAGTGATGTATCGCTGTGGCAGTGTTTTCGTTTTTATATGCAAGTGTTTTTTGGTTGTTGTGGTTTTTTATTTATTTGTTTTTGTATATTTGTATGTCTTGAAAAAGACGACGCTAAAGTCGTCGAAACGTTGACTTATCATTAAAAATAAAATTTAGATTGGTTTAACCGTAAAATGTATCCTTTCTTTATATATATATATATATATATATATATATATATATATATAATTATATTATATGTTATATTATATTTTGGTATGTCATAATATTATTAATGAAATGCAGCAAGGTGTTGGGTTTGTTAGCGGGACACATGGTGGTCGATGCCGCACTACATGATAACATTTTGTATTCTGTGCTGGGCGGTACACCCACCATGTGTGTCGCTGTAAGATTATCGCATGCCATTGTTGGCGCCATGATGTGCAACTCAATGACTCATATTTCAATCTCGAGAAGCAAATAGTTCAGAAGTTATTCAAATCGCAAGCCAAGAGGTTTGCGCTTTTTCATGCAACGCACAGCTAGACAAGAGGGAGGTTTACACTGCCGCACGCAACTTGTTGAATATATAAACAAGATTATCAAGAACATGAAAATGAAAGAGCCTGCTTATCATTTAGAATTATTTCTCCAGACTGATTCAGTTATTTCAAGCGATGCTTCTGAAATTGATGGGACTACAGGCCTTCTGAAATGCAGCAGTGCCAATGCAGATCAGGAGATCTTATCTGACAGAAGGCATACTGACAATTCCACTTTTGATGATGATGATGATGGTGATGATGATGACGATGATGATAATGGTGAAATTTTTTTGGATGCTCAAAACTTCCCCGATAACGAAATCGAGAGTGATGATGACGTATCTTCCACAATCAATAATGTACTTCCAGCTAACCACCAGCTTGATGACGAGGAATCTTCGAATGGAAGTGAACATTTTTTTCAAGCTCATAACTTTGTAAGTATACCGTAGATCAACGGTCAACCGTCTGGGTAAATCCCTCGGCTAGTGAAAGCACGGGCATCCGCGAGCAGGTGGACTCGGCCCAGTCACTGCTCTAGGGGTGCGCCGAAGCACGATCGGGCCCACTTGAGCGCTCACTTTGATTCATCTCATTTCAAACCTGCACAATGCTACGTATTTGGCATAAAGAATGCACTCGATAAAAAGTCTTATAGTCGCAACACTTTTTTGTACATACATGTGTTACGATAAGTTTTTTCCTAGGTTTACGATAAGTTTGTTAAATGCGACTTGCCATCCTCAGTGGCTCAGTGGCTGTAGGCCTATGGTTGGGACAAGAGTCCCATGTCCTGTGGATGCCAAGGGACATTGGATCGAAACAAATTTATGATATGACTGTAATCGTCTTCAATCCTAATCTTAAACCCGCTCATTTGTGTAAAATAGTAAATTAACTGACAATATTTCATATAAAAATACAAAATATATTTAGTATTTGTTTATGGGCTGACAAGCTGACAAGCTGGCAAAACTTCATTCAATTCACAAATAATTTTTATGCAACGTGTCTCCACATTTTGTTCAAAACAAGTTCACCGTCTGCACGCGCAAATAGTCCTAAGTCTAAAACTATTTTTTCGAAAATGAATGAATTGTCACTTCGGCCAACTCAATGCTTAGTCTACAATTTTAATTGATTCAGATTCTTGATACCAAAATCCGTGTCCATAACAGTCACTGCATTGCCCATGTCATGTGCACCGTTCCGGGTTCCAAGCTCAGCCTTCGAATGTTTGCATTTCAACTTACTGATACTGGGATACTATCTTTTTAAGTTCCATTACACTTTGGAAAGTGATTTGGATATCTCGAATCGATAGATCAGTGGATGCTAACGCCATCAAACCAGCCGTTTCAAGGGAAATGGGAAATCGATAATGATCTCAGAATTCAACTATCGAGTATCGACTGAAATTCGACTTAGATAAAATATTTTCTTGTTTTTAGAGTCTACCCACTCAGTAACAAGAAAGCGACTAAATCAACCCTGTAGGCTCCCGAACACCATCGACGAGTGAGCGATAACCAATAAAAGATCTTTATTTCAAATATGAAAACATTATTATCCATTGTTATTCCATTGCATTATTTAAAAACTTCAATGGATGACAGTTGGGACAGTAAAAATGTTTATTGACTTTACTTTCTTTTCATTCTTGTAAAAAATAATACTTTGAGTAATTATAATAACTGTGGGAGTGTGAGTATTCATGAGGTGTAAAATATCTGTCGGACCAATTTCAGTAAGATGATTAAGATGATGTATTATGGTCAGTGTTATCAACGCTACTGCTTTTAAGTAGCATGCTAACGCTACCGCTTCTTCCACTTAAAAAGTAGCCGCTACCGTTCACGATACTGTTCGCACTACTTATTGTGCTACTTTTCGAAAACAATAACTATGACACATCACGCAAAACTACAAACAAAACATCATGGTTTCAAGTTTCTGGGAGTATCACACTATTCTAAAAATAATTGTGTGCAGCAAAGTTTATGCTCATTATAATAATTTATAATTGATGATTGTGCAGATAGATTAACCTCCATGTCAAATTGGGGTGGGTGTGTTGTGTTTAGTGTTTGGTTAGTCATGTATTGAAAAAAAATGAACCAGGAAGGAAAATAAAGTAGCGGCAATTTTCACTGATGCTACTTGAAAAATGTAGCATGCTACTCGTTACGCTACCACATTTTTTAAAAGAGCACGCTACCATCCCACTACTGAAGAAAAGTAGCATGCTACTTTCTCACACTGCTTATGGTAATTGACAAAATTAAGGCCGAACTTTGGGTATGATCCGACTTCCGACAAAAAACATACCAACTCCATCATCTGCTACATTGTGCAGATGGATGTAATTATATTATCTGTGAAATAAACACGAGACAATATGCCTAACCTAGAAAATGTTTTCTCATTTGACAACATTGCTGGCACGTTTTGTTCAAAGTGTTTTGACTATGCCAGTAGATTACAGATTTAAAATCTGTGTGGTAAATGCAGTATGGAAGTCCTTGGATGGGCCTACAATGACATGAGAAACTAGGGTGTGCTTAAATGAATTATTTATTTATTTTCTAAAAAAAAAATTATGTCGCAAATTATAGCAAAATCAAATTTGCAATGTTTTCATGGTCGTCCAAGCATTTCCACACTATAGGAATACTATAGGCGTGCTGACAACTTTAGAGCCTATGTACGTACCTATGACCCTATGCCTGGTGTTGCCACACTATAGGAATACTATAGGCGTGCTGACAACTTTAGAGCCTATGTACGTACCTATGACCCTATGCCTGGTGTTGCCACACTATAGGAATACTATAGGCGTGCTAACACCTTTAGAGCCTATGTACGTACCTATGACCCTATGCCTGGTGTTGCCACACTATAGGAATACTATAGGCGTGCTGACAACTTTAGAGCCTATGTACGTACCTATGACCCTATGCCTGGTGTTGCCACACTATAGGAATACTATAGGCGTGCTGACAACTTTAGAGCCTATGTACGTACCTATGACCCTATGCCTGGTGTTGCCACACTATAGGAATACTATAGGCGTGCTGACAACTTTAGAGCCTATGTACGTACCTATGACCCTATGCCTGGTGTTGCCACACTATAGGAATACTATAGGCGTGCTGACAACTTTAGAGCCTATGTACGTACCTATGACCCTATGCCTGGAGTTGCCACACTATAGGAATACTATAGGCGTGCTGACACCTTTAGAGCCTATGTACGTACCTATGACCCTATGCCTGGTGTTGCCACACTATAGGAATACTATAGGCGTGCTGACAACTTTAGAGCCTATGTACGTACCTATGACCCTATGCCTGGTGTTGCCACACTATAGGAATACTATAGGCGTGCTGACAACTTAAGAGCCTATGTACGTACCTATGACCCTATGCCTGGTGTTGCCACACTATAGGAATACTATAGGCGTGCTAACACCTTTAGAGCCTATGTACGTACCTATGACCCTATGCCTGGTGTTGCCACACTATAGGAATACTATAGGCGTGCTGACACCTTTAGAGCCTATGTACGTACCTATGACCCTATGCCTGGTGTTGCCACACTATAGGAATACTATAGGCGTGCTGACAACTTTAGAGCCTATGTACGTACCTATGACCCTATGCCTGGTGTTGCCACACTATAGGAATACTATGGGCGTGCTAACAACTTAAGAGCCTATGTACGTACCTATGACCCTATGCCTGGTGTTGCCACACTATAGGAATACTATAGGCGAGCTGACAACTTTAGAGCCTATGTACGTACCTATGACCCTATGCCTGGTGTTGCCACACTATAGGAATACTATAGGCGTGCTGACAACTTTAGAGCCTATGTACGTACCTATGACCCTATGCCTGGTGTTGCCACACTATAGGAATACTATAGGCGTGCTGTCAACTTTAGAGCCTATGTACGTACCTATGACCCTATGCCTGGTGTTGCCACACTATAGGAATACTATAGGCGTGCTGACAACTTTAGAGCCTATGTACGTACCTATGACCCTATGCCTGGTGTTGCCACACTATAGGAATACTATAGGCGTGCTGACACCTTTAGAGCCTATGTACGTACCTATGACCCTATGCCTGGTGTTGCCACACTATAGGAATACTATAGGCGTGCTGACAACTTTAGAGCCTATGTACGTACCTATGACCCTATGCCTGGTGTTGCCACACTATAGGAATACTATAGGCGTGCTGACAACTTTAGAGCCTATGTACGTACCTATGACCGTATGCCTGGTGTTGCCACACTATAGGAATACTATAGGCGTGCTAACACCTTTAGAGCCTATGTACGTACCTATGACCCTATGCCTGGTGTTGCCACACTATAGGAATACTATAGGCGTGCTGACACCTTTAGAGCCTATGTACGTACCTATGACCCTATGCCTGGTGTTGCCACACTATAGGAATACTATAGGCGTGCTGACAACTTTAGAGCCTATGTACGTACCTATGACCCTATGCCTGGTGTTGCCACACTATAGGAATACTATGGGCGTGCTAACAACTTTAGAGCCTATGTACGTACCTATGACCCTATGCCTGGTGTTGCCACACTATAGGAATACTATAGGCGTGCTGACAACTTTAGAGCCTATGTACGTACCTATGACCCTATGCCTGGTGTTGCCACACTATAGGAATACTATAGGCGTGCTGACAACTTTAGAGCCTATGTACGTACCTATGACCCTATGCCTGGTGTTGCCACACTATAGGAATACTATAGGCGTGCTGACAACTTTAGAGCCTATGTACGTACCTATGACCCTATGCCTGGTGTTGCCACACTATAGGAATACTATAGGCGTGCTGACAACTTTAGAGCCTATGTACGTACCTATGACCCTATGCCTGGTGTTGCCACACTATAGGAATACTATAGGCGTGCTAACACCTTTAGAGCCTATGTACGTACCTATGACCCTATGCCTGGTGTTGCCACACTATAGGAATACTATGGGCGTGCTAACAACTTTTGAGCCTATGTACGTACCTATGACCCTATGCCTGGTGTTGCCACACTATAGGAATACTTTAGGCGTGCTGACAACTTTAGAGCCTATGTACGTACCTATGACCCTATGCCTGGTGTTGCCACACTATAGGAATACTATAGGCGTGCTGACAACTTTAGAGCCTATGTACGTACCTATGACCCTATGCCTGGTGTTGCCACACTATAGGAATACTATAGGCGTGCTGACAACTTTAGAGCCTATGTACGTACCTATGACCCTATGCCTGGTGTTGCCACACTATAGGAATACTATAGGCGTGCTGACAACTTTAGAGCCTATGTACGTACCTATGACCCTATGCCTGGTGTTGCCACACTATAGGAATACTATAGGCGTGCTAACACCTTTAGAGCCTATGTACGTACCTATGACCCTATGCCTGGTGTGAGAACAGTGGGATAGAAGTATTGTATTTTATTTGTGTTACATATGTTGTTCAGGAAATGGATGGTCCTATTTATCCAGGAGCTCACATTACGCGGACCCAAAGTTCAGCCTTAAGTCAAGCATTCACCATAAGACACCATCTAACTGAAATTGGTCTTACAGATATATTGCACCTTATCAATGCACACACACCCACAGTAATTAATCATTCTAAGTACTATTTTTTACAAGAACTCAATGAAACTAAAGTCAATAAACATTTTTACTGCCCTGACTGCCATGCTCCATTGAAGTTTTCAAATGATACAATAATTGATCATTTTGGGAATGAAACTTGTTCTTTATTTGAAAATGAGCAACATTTGTCAAATCTCTCCAAACAGAACAGTTTTTTTTTGCATTTGCCTATTGCTGACCAACTTAAGCCTTTACTGAACAATGCAGAGTTGGTCAGCAAACTGAGCAAACAAACGGCGTCAAGTGGTGTGACATCAGGGGACATGTACCAAAATCATGTCAATGCTGGCAACATAGGTCAGCTGGATATCACACTGCAGTGGAATACTGATGGGGCTTCAGCATCCAAATCATCAAAATGCAGTATTTGGCCCATACAAGTTGCCATTAATGAGCTACCCTACCAAGAAAGAAAGGCTAACATAATGTTGACAGCACTATGGCAGGGTACGAAGCCAGAAATAAACACCTTTCTCCGTCCGTTTGTTGACGAGCTGCAAGCCCTGCATCAGACAGGTATTCTACTTGACGACGGAAGGACCGTCAAAGTTCATTGCTTGCTTGGGTTTGTGGACTCTGTGGCTCGCCCCTTACTCCAAAACATCAAGCAATACAACGGAGAATTTGGATGCTCTTTCTGTTTGCTCCCTGGCGAACGTATCGAGAGAGGGGGTGGAACATCCAGAATCTATCGTGGTCTACCTGGTGAACCAAGAACTGAGGAGCAACACTTACAGGCCATCTCTGAAGTCATTGAACAGGGTATGGAGAGTTCTGATGGGGTGAAAGGTCCATCTTTGGTCATGCTAATACCGAACTTTAATATCATAACATCATTTGTACCTGATTATATGCACAATGTTCTGTTGGGTATAGTGCGGTGGTTCCTCTTTGAATGGCTCGATGGTGCAAACTCCTTACAACCATGGTATATTGGCGGACATAAAGGTACCCTGATATCCCAACGTATGGAACAAATCAAACCTCCTGTTGAAATAACAAGACCTCCACGTTCTTTAAATGACAAAAAGCTCTGGAAAGCCAGTGAGTTCAGGTCATTTTTATTATACTATTCTCTCCCTTGTCTGAATGGTATTCTGCCCACTAAATATTTGAAGCACTGGCTACTTTTAGTGTATGCAATGTCAATTTTGCTCAAAGAAAAAATCCTTGATTGTGATTTTGAATGTGCCAATAGAGCAATTAGGCAATTTGTATTGCAAACAGAGGGGTTATATGGGCAAGCTTTCATGACCTATAATTTGCACACGTTACTCCATTTACCAGAAAGTGTAAGGAATTAGGGGGCACCATGGGATTCATCAACATTTATATTTGAGCATTTTAATGGGGTACTTTTAAACTTATTTTCAGGAACCCAATACATCTCAGTTCAAATCTTCAAAAACTATAACCGAATTAAACAAATGAATTCCTTAATCAACCAAACCCTATTCTTAAATTGGCAACCAGTAGCTGAAAAACTGCTTAAAAGACTTTCTGGTAAATACCTAAGTGTAAATGCTGTACGTGTTGACAAAGTTGTGCTTCTTGGTGCAGCCAAATTCAAAAACCTTTCTGTGCCTGAACAAGTTGCGATTGAAGTTTTTTTGGGTTCAGCATTAAATCATGTGGAAGTGTCAGTCCATGAAAGGTGCATTTATAAAGGCATCAATCTTCATGCAATTTGCTATAATCGACTGATTAAACGTCAGAACTCTACTGTACGTCTGCATGATAATTCATTTTTTGACATTTACAATTTTATTACTTTGTGTGACAATGCTCTGGATGAAAGCAAAAAATGTGTTTTTCTTGGAAGACAATTAGCTGTCATAAACTATGAAATGTGTTCTTACATAGGAATAAGAGCGTCAAAATTGTTGATACTGAAAATAGCCTTTTAAAGGCCATTTATCCGTCAGAAATCGCAAGTAAATAAAAGTTATAGTTGACGACGAAACTTTTATCTGTAACCTAGTTAATAGTTTTGAGAGAGACTAATGGCAATATGCACAGACAACCTTGTTATGTCCTGCACACGCACCTGTTACGCGTCACGTGCACCCTCGGCTCGGCAGCACCATGCAATGGTCAACTTGAACTTTGAACTTTGAACTTTATTTTCAAGAGAAAAACAGTTTACATTTTGTATATCTAAAGCATCGCGCACACTTATCCGAACCGAACCGCGCCGAACGGAAGAGAAATTTTCCGATCGAATTAAATACATGTATTTCAATGCGAGCCCGCACACTTGTCGGAACCGAAGCGGCCGGCGGCCGGACGGCCGGTCAGCCGTTCTCGACCGAGAACCCCATCGGAAGACTTCCGTTCGGCGCGCTTCGGTTCCGATAAATGTGCGACCCCTAACGGAACTTCCGATGCCCTTCGTGTACCTTCGACATACTTCGGGGCAGTTCGGCGTTTCACCCTCGCAGTTAGTGCATGCAAGGTGTACGATAAACACATGCTTTGAACACAACAATGAACGACGAAAAGTTAATTTCGCTTGTACAACAATACGTTGAGTTATACGACACATCGACACATACGACATGTCGTGTACCCAAACTTTTCTCTTCTTGTCTCTGTCTCTCCTCCTGTTCATTAACCAAAAGACATACGCCTTACATAATAATGTCTTCATCGCTACTGCTTGAATCTATGACTAAAAAGTAAAAACTGAATGAGCAGACTGACATTACGATCGTGGAAACTGAAAAACACGTCGAAGTTGGTGCGCGCGCAACTAGCAGACGTCTTTTCGCTTCCGTTCGGTTCCGACAAATGTGCGCTGAACCATCCGCCGTCGGCCGACGACGGGTCGCTTCGGATAGGTGTGCGCGGACCTTAACAGGTAAAGATATTATTTAGCATAGATGAGACATCACATGAGTCGTAGGACTCGTACGTGGCTGCCTCATTTACATTGTCATTTTCACTTGATACAACTAGTTTAGAAAACATTTACAATTTAAAGTAAGTACAGATATTAATCATACGTAGTTAAAAGTTAAAACTGATGTTGACGATGATGATGATGATGATGATGATGATGATGATGATGATGATGATGATGATGATGATGATGATGATGATGATGATGATGATGATGATGATGATGATGATGATGATGATGATGATGATGATGATGATGATGATGATGATGATGATGATGATGATGATGATGATGATGATGATGATGATGATGATGATGATGATGATGATGATGATGATGATGATGATGATGATGATGATTATAAATTATTCTCCTTTTCGTATGATTAATGGTTTGGCTGTAACGTGTAAATAAAAAATAAAATGGGTTGTTTTCAAATGGCACAAAACCCATCTTGCACACGCATCCGTTAGCTGTGTCCAACAATATTGTACAATAGTTATTATACTACAGTGAACAACAACACGACAAGTTGTGAACGCAATGTTCACTGTGACACTGACATGATGTCTCTAGTAGGCTTTGAATTGAGCGCGTAGCCGGCAATACGCTGGCGTGCGCACGAACCACCAAGCGCGACACAGGGATGTGGATAAAAAGCAGCTATTGGTGGGTTACTAGGTCGCGCTCTCGGGAAATATTCTTCCCAATCTCTGTGTTCTATGCATGTAGTACTGAAATCGTAGCCTTTCGGCAACGTTCGGTTCGTTCGACGTTCAGCCTGTTACATGAGTGGTCTGCGCCATTAGTTCCATTACTTCTTGCTTGGCTTAGGAATAAGTAAACGGCAACTTTACGCCGTCCGAGCAACGAAGCACTCAATAAATTCAAAGTTGTTTTGAATCGGCCTTGTTGATTCTAGCATTTGTCCGCAGATGTTCGCACTGCCCAATCACTGATTCATATGTTTCGTATTTGAAATATCGATCTTTGATTGGTTATCGACTTATCACTCACTTGTCGATGATGTTCGGAACCTACGGGATTGGTTTAGTTGCTTTAAATTAAAGTCCCCCACTGAAAATCAATTTCATTACTGAGTGGGTAGACTCTAAAAGAGAATTTTTATTTTTTTTATTTGAAGGACAGGGTATATCTTACTATCTTTGCTCACGCCCCGTGCACTACTACCTCGCGCCCCACTACACGTACTACTCACTACGCCCCACCACCACTACTACTACTACTACTACTACTACTACTACTACTACTACTACTACTACTACTACTACTACTACTACTACTACTACTACTACTACTACTACTACTACTACTACTACTACTACTACTACTACTACTACTACTACTACTACTACTACTACTACTACTACTACTACTACTACTACTACTACTACTACTACTACTACTACTACTACTACTACTACTACTACTACTACTACTACTACTACTACTACTACTACTACTACTACTACTACTACCACTCCTACTACTACTACTTCTACTTCTACTTCTTCTTTAATAACTTATTACGATGGGCACATGATGATTAAAGGCTTTGGAAAAAATAGGTATATGTGGACCAATGTTAGCATGGTTTCAAAATTATTTATCAGGCAGATACATGGTTGTAAAAATTAATGATTTCATTAGTAGAAAAGTACTGGTTTCTTCGGGGGTACCACAAGGATCCATTTTAGGTCCTCTTCTGTATTTGATTTATGTTAACGACATGTTACGTCAGGTTAAAAAATGTTCAATCTATTTATATGCAGATGACACAGCTTTGGCAGTGGCTCATGCGCAACTCAGTGTTGCAAGGCGGGCAAGGCGGATATTGCAGTCTGATTTTAATAACTTATTACGATGGGCACATGATTATGGTTTAGTTATCAATTACAAAAAAACAAAAGTTATGTTTATACACTCACCTTTTAAAAATCATGAAAATGTCGACATAGTATATCACGATTATGGGTGTTTACATAGGAATTTCAGAGCTGATACAGATTTAGTTAATATTAATTGTAATTGTAGCAGAAAGTTAGATAATGTTTTGGAAATAGCATATTTAGGACTTGTGATTGACTATAATTTTAAGTGGAGTAACCATATCGAAAAGTTGTGTTCAAGATTAAGGTCTGCCTTATATGGTGGGATAAAAGTATTAAAAATGTATGTAAATGAAAAACTGTTGAAAACGATATATTTTGCTGTTGCACAATCATTAATAACTTACGGTCTTCTAGCATGGGGAGCAACCACAGCAACATATTTGAAAGATGTTTTTAATATTCAGCAAAGGATAATTAAAATTATATGCCCGGATAGTAACAACGCCTCCGGTTGTGGTATAATGACAATCTATCAATTACATTTGTATTTAATTTTAAGAACGTATTATTTTTCACATAAGTATAAATTGATTGCAGAACATAAATACGGAACAAGAAATCGTGATAAATATATAATTCCAAGATACAGTAATAACTACGGAGCACAAGGGAAAAAAGTATTGGTGCCTAAATATTTTAATTACCTTCCACAGGAATTTCAAAGTCTGAAAACATTAAGTGAAGTTAAAAAACAAGTTAAAAGATGGGTTCTTACAACTGATAACGATATGGTAGGAGTATGAATGAATGTATGAATATTGTACGAATATTGATACTGATTTATTTTTGTTTTTTGCACATGGTGGTTTATTTTCACATTATGACTTAAAGCCTTGATTACAATTAAATTTTAAATTAAAAAAAAAGACCAATTCAAGATCATTGTTTAGTTAAGTATAATCTTTGTATGTGTGTATTTGTACTAATGTATTTGTGTAGGTTAAGTGATGGGACAAGAATACCTATTGTAATATACATATGTTGTTAACGACTCTGCAGTCAAGCTACGATGCAGTAGCTTTGTGGAGTCTGTAATGTATATTGTCATGTTTCATCAATACAAATCTTAAAAAAAAAAAAAAAAAAAAAAAATCTTTAAAAAAAACTACTACTACCACTACTACTACTACTACTACTACTACTACTACTACTACTACTACTACTACTACTACTACTACTACTACTACTACTACTACTACTACTACTACTACTACTACTACTACTACTACTACTACTACTACTAGTACTACTACTACTACTAGTACTACTACTACTACTACTAGTACTACTACTACTACTACTACTACTACTACTACTACTACTACTACTACTACTACTACTACTACTACTACTACTACTACTACTACTACCACTACTACTACTACTACTACTACTACTACTACTACTACTACTACTACTACTACTACTACTTCTACTACTACTACTACTACTACTACTACTACTACTACTACTACTACTACTACTACTACTACTACTACTACTACTACTACTACTACTACTACTACTACTACTACTACTACTACTACTACTACTACTACTACTACTACTACTACTACTACTACTACTACTACTACTACTACTACTACTACTACTACTACTACTACTACTACTACTACTACTACTACTACTACTACTACTACTACTACTACTACTACTACTACTACTACTACTACTACTACTACTACTACTACTACTACTACTACTACTACTACTACTACTACTACTACTACTACTACTACTACTACTACTACTACTACTACTACTACTACTACTACTACTACTACTACTACTACTACTACTACTACTACTACTACCACCACCACTATAAGAAAAACTACAACGCTGCTAAACTAACACGCCCGCAGTTCAACATTCAAATTAGACATGACATTTTCATGTGTTGTGTATCTTTATCAATTGCTTTATTAATATAAAACAAGTACACACATTCATGATACCGCACTGCTTTAATACTGGTAACTTTACAAAGAATCAGGAAGACATGAGCAAACTAAGAATTTAATGTTAATTTTTATCTTTGATGTATCTTTTATTTATTACTTTTATTTCTATGATATCTTCAATTCAATGTTCATTCTCCAATAGCCATGCATGTAAAGCTATTTTAATTGTATGCACATTATAAAATTGTCTTATCTCCTCTGGGATTGAGTTGTTAAATTTTAGGCCCCCAAGGTATGGTGTGATATATTTTGGTAGAATGTATTTAATTACCTCACATATGGTAGAGTTATATTTTTCTTTAAACTTGTGGGATTATGACTGGCTAATCGAGTGCAAAAAGGTTTTATTTTTCATAACGTATAATGAAACTATTTTAAAATATAATTTTCATACTGTGATAATACTTGTGTATCAATTGAACTTGGAGATAGAAAAATAGTTTTGGTTTGCCAAAAAGTTCTTGCATGATTTCCAATTTTGCTGTTTCATTTCATTTCATTTATTATTCATTCATACATTGTGTACATACAACTGATTTTGTCACATATATTACATTCATATTAAATAATCGTCAATATCCGTTAAAGTCACATTAAAATTAAATTAAATTAAAACATGAGATTAAACATTACCTAACAGAAATTTGTCAGCCCAAAAAATCAGCCACCCTATATTAGTCCTTTGCATAACGAGAATGACGGTATAAAATTTGGGTCAAAGGATGACATATATCAAAAGAAAGCATGAGACGAGTACTTTTCAAAAAAACATGATATACCGCTGGCAAATCCAGCTTTCTATGTCAAAACCAGGGTCAAAGGTCAAATTTGTAATTTTTTAAATAATTTTTAATAAAATAATGAAAAATGTTTGCAAGTTTAATCATACACTTTTAGTAAGGTTAATGTTTTATGTTTCTTAAAAAAAATTTAAATTAACCATTTAGCCTTTTTTGACCTTAATTGAGGTCAATTTCCTCAAAATGGGTAATTTTTAAAATTTCCTTCGATTTATTGGCCAATTTCATTATATCAACTCTCTTACTCATAAATACGTTAAAATGAATAGTTCTTATTGTTATCACATTGTTTTCACGGTATTCATTCAAAATGGCGGTCAAAGTGGCGGTCAAAGGTCAATAGGTAAGTATCGTCAAACTAGGTCTAGTAACTAAAATATTACTTGTGGGTACTCTAAAGACGCAGAATTTTAACTGCAATTACAATAACGAATAACAATATCATGTTTTAATCGTAAGAGAATGTAATTATCATATAACTTATAAACTGAATTTACTGAATTTCTAATTAATGTCCTCAGACATCAGGGTATTCTTGAATGGGTCTGCAACTGCAACAATATACATTTTTAGAAAAGAACATGACCATGCTCAGATACGTGATATGATAGTATGATATGATATATGTCCTAGCAGTCACTGTCTAGTCGTCAAATTAATCAGATTGAAGTCAAAATCACTCAAAATTGAAGTCGTCAGATTAATCACCTTCTGATTCACTGGAATTCTCATGCTGGGTACCGATATTTGGACAGTCCTTCAGCTTACACGCGTGGGTACACTTCAGCTGATTGGCCAAACACTCATAGGTCGGCATCTTGCAAACACGGAAACAGTTACAGGCTAGGAGATCCATAACGGTCAAAGGTACTGGAGTTCCAATCATCCACTCGTTGCTCAGATCTCCTTCTGCCGTGGTTTTCCATCCATAGCCACACAGATCGGGAACATCAGGGTTGGCTTCCAAGCAACGTATCAATAGATCGTGTTTGGTTGATAACTCACAGTCGCAGGATATGAAGCAGTAAGCAATCGCTACAAGGTGGTAGCTGATTAGACTTCATATCATCACACTTACTTCTAAAAAGCTCGTAGCGCAGCAGGTGTACGCATGACAGAGTCGTGGTCAAAGAGCAGAGTTTACAGACAAACTCTTCGATTTTTTTTGATGACATCGATAGAAACTCTCCAGTCCTGATCGATCTTGCTTAGCTTGACACAGAAATGCGAGTTTTTTTCTCATGATATTCAAAGTTCTCTTTTTCCCTTTACCACTGAATGAGCTCACTCAGGTTGGAACACATAGTCGTCCCCTACACCTATAAATGCGCCCGTTGTTAACAAGGTAACAGTTTCATACATGTCATTTCCCATATAGAAAACATATCCATAGCAACATTGGGTGCCTCTAGGTGAAGTGGCCGATTATGAATTCCAACCTTTGTTACAACCAGTGCATGGAGGTCAGGGAGGGTATTACATACCTCGAATCCCAACGAACTCGCTAGTTTTTGCACATCTTCGAAGTGTGTTTGATTTTTGGTAGTCAAGCGTCAACCAGCTGCCCTACGAGCTTTTTAAAAGTAAATGTGATGATATTAAGTCTAATCAGCTACCACCTTGAAACGATTGCCTACTGCTTCAAATCCTGCGGCTGCGAGCTAACCACCAAACAGCGGTCTGGATACGTTGTTTGGACGCCAACCCTGATGTTCCTGATCCGCGTGGCTATGGATGGGAAACCACGGCAGAAGGAGATCTGAGCAACTAGTGGATGATTGGAACTCCAGTACCTTTGACCGTTATGGATCTCAAAGCCTGAAACTGTTGCCGTGTTTGCAAGATGCCGACATGCGAGTGTTTGGCCAATCAATAAAAGTGTACCCACGCTTGTAAGCTGAAGGATTGTACAAATACCAGTACCAGTACCAGTACCAGTACCAGTACCAGTACCAGTACCAGTACCAGTACCAGTACCAGTACCAGTAGCCAGCATGAGAATTCCCGTGAGTCAGAAGGTGATTAATCTGACAACTTGGACAGTGACTGCTAAGGTAGATATAACATAATACTAACATCATATCACGTATCTCAGCATAGTCATGCTCTTTTCTAAAAATGTGTTTTGTTGCAGTTGCACACCCATTCAAGAATAACCTGATGTCTGAGGACATTAATTAGAAATTCAGTAACAACCTTAAGAAGTTTATAAGTTATATGATAATTACATTCTCTTACGATTAAAACATGATATTGTTATTCGTTATTGTAATTGCAGTTAAAATTCTGCGTCTTCAGAGTACCCACAAGTAATATTTTAGTTACTAGACCTAGTTTGACGATACTTACCTATTGACCTTTGACCGCCATTTTGAATGAATACCGTGAAAACAATGTGATACCAATAAGAACTATTCATTTTTTCACGTATTTATGAGTAAGTACGTTGATATAAGGAATATTGGCCAATAAATCGAAGAAAATTTTAGAAATTACCCATTTTGAGGAAATTGGCCCCAATCAAGGTCAAAAAAGGTAAGTAGGTAATTTAATTTTTTTTTATAAACTTTGTACATTTATCTTACTAAAAGAGTATTTTTAAACTTGCAAACATTTTTTGTTATTTAATAAAAAATTATTTAAAAAATTACATATTTGACCTTTGACCCTGGTTTTGACATAGAAAGCTGGATTTGCCAGAGGTATATCATGGTTTTTTGAAAAGTACTCGTCTCAAGCTTTCATTTGATATATGTCATCCTTTGACCCAAATTTTATACCGACCAGGCCTTTTTCGAGCGTTATGCAAAGGACTATATATGACTCGATTGATCAAATAGTCCTTGAAAGTAATTTTAAAACGATAGAATTGAGTCCATTTTTTTAATATCAAATGGGATCATGTTATAAAATCGTTCACAGGTAATATTTAGACTTCGTTTTAAAACATCTATATTGTATCTTTTTGTGTGTACATCTTTCTGTCTTCGAGTATTATATGTATGAATATGAACCTCGTTATTGAAAAAAAAAATTGGGATGCTTTCTGAAGAAGCTGCCAACGGGATAACCTGTTTATAGGTGTGTCGATGAAGTTTTCCTCTGGAAGAGACACTAGTGGGGTTCCTACGAGGAAATGACCCGGAGTCAACGTATCAAATTCGTTTACATCTGGCGATAAGTCAAATAATGGTCTGGAGTTGAGAATTGCTTCGATTTTGCTGAATAAAGTTGCTAGTTCTTCAAACGTAAGAGCTTGATCACCTATGACGCGTCGTAAATGATATTTCACTGAGCGTACCCCAGCCTCCCATAATCCGCCGAAGTGAGGGGCCGACGGGGGGTTGAAGTGCCATTGAATTCCCTTTGCGGCGGTTGCGTCTATAATTTGCGTTGATTGTTCGTGTAAATATTTGAAGATGCCTATGAGATACCTGCTTGCTCCAACAAAGTTTGTTCCACAGTCCGAGTAAATGGCTGAGCACAAACCTCGTCTGGCTACGAATCGGTCTAGTGCAGCGAGAAATGCAGGAGTTGATAGGTCAGACACAACTTCCAAATGCACGGCCTTTGTTGACATGCAGACAAAGAGGCACATGTATGCCTTAGATATCTTTGCATTTCTTATTTTACTTTCTTTAATGTTGAATGGACCAGCGAAGTCAAGACCTACAGTCAGAAACGGGCGTCCTTGTTCGACTCTCGAAGCTGGTAGATCTCCCATCAGTGGCTGGGCATGGGTTGCTTTCATCTTGTGGCAAATGAGACATTTTGATAGCCTTGAACGAATTATTCGACGGGCTGACAAAATCCAAAATGGGCGTTGCAATATGCTTTGTAAAGCGCGGGGACCGATATGAAGGTATGAGCGGTGATAGTAATCTATAATTAGATTTGTCAAATGGGTTTTTGGAGGCAGAAGTAGCGGATGCCGAGTGCTGTAGGGCAAGGGGGCGTTTCGCAATCTGCCTCCTACTCTAAGAGATCCTGAGTTGTCAAGAAATGGATTTAGACGTCGCAACGAAGGCGAACAAGGAATCTTCTTTGTCAGTGAGTCGATATCCTTACAGAAATGTATGCTTTGTGCATGTCTAATCCAAACGTGTAATGCTTGGCGCAATTCATTAGCCGTCAAGGTCCCTCGACAACGCAACACTTTTGGTAACTTTGAATTAGTTGCAAACCTGAAGCACCAAGCAGTGACACGTTGCAAAGTGGTCAACGATGAGAATCTCTCCTCCAAGGTATACACAGGAAGCGCGGTCATCGAGACCAACGTCTTCGTAGCAGTCCTAATTTCAGGTATGTCGACAAGCTGTAAACCCGGGTCGGCAGCAATGGGCCATCGCTCTCGTGGGGAGGACAACCAAGCGGGACCCTCCCACCACAGTGGATGATCGACAAGCTGCTTGGGAGTGAGCCCTCTACTCGCGCAGTCAGCTGGGTTGTCGTCGGTGGACACGTAGCCCCACGTTGAAGGTTCGGTTAACTCATGGATCTGTACGATACGATTAGAAACGAATGGTTTTAATTTGAACGTCGGTGTTCGTAGCCAGGCTAAGACGGTGGCCGAATCGGTAAATGCGTAAGTGCGATTTATAGTAGTGGTAAGTATGGACAGGGCATACTGTAACAGTTTTGAGAGGAGGACAGCTCCACATAACTCCAAGCGAGGAATTGACAGCGTCTTCAATGGTGCAACCTTTGATTTGCCCATAAGCATGCTTACAATGCTTTTAGATTGAGACACGGTAGTGTGAAGATAAACCACACTAGAATAACTTTTTTCCGAAGCATCACAAAACCCTACTAGGTTAACTTCTGCATTGCTAGACGACGCTATACAACGTTTAATTCTTAATTTTGATAACTCCTCGAGTTGAGTAGCAAACACCATCCATTGATCATGAATAGCTGTGGGAATGGGGTCGTCCCAACCCAAACCAAGAGACCAAAGTTTCTGTATAAGGTATTTTGCATTGAATACTGCTGGTGTGACCCAACCCAGCGGGTCATAGATTCGCGCTATGACGGACAATAATGCTCGTTTGGTGTGAACGATAATGTTTAGTGCGACTTTGTATGAAAACGCGTCCGCTTGTGCATCCCAGTGGATGCCTAAAATTTTTACTACTGAATCATCTGGTGAAGAGAGTGACAAATAAACCTCTTTGTCAATCAAGGGAACATCATGTGGAATGTCGGGGCAGTTGCTGCTCCATTTTCGTAGTTGAAAACGACCAGATTTCAGCACGGTGATTACTTGCTGTTTAAGGGAAAGCGCCTCTTCTTACGAATCTGCTCCGGTTAAAACGTCATCTACATAGACATTTTCCCGCAGGACTTTGGCTGCATCAGGACATTTTTTACCTTCATCTTCCGCTAACTGATGAAGGGTTCGTATGGCCAACCAAGGAGCAGATGATACTCCATACGTAACGGTATTTAATTCGAATCTCTTGACGTCCAAGTCTGATGAATTTCTCCACAATATATGTTGAAACGGCCTGTGTTCTGGTAATACAAGGATTTGCCGATACATCTTGCAAATGTCAGCGGAGAATACCATTGCGTGCATTCAAAACTTGAGTATAACATCGGTTATATCAGTCTGTAGCTTGGGTCCCGTAAATAGGATATCGTTGAGCGATCTGTTGCATGAAGCTTTGGCCGAAGCGTCAAAAACAACACGCAACTTTGTGGACGAACTTGACAACTTGAGTACAGGGTGATAAGGAATAACATACTGTGATGTGGTAGACGATGGCAACTCACGCATGTGTCCCAACGCTTCGTAGTCCCTCATGAACTCTTCATAAGGTTTTTGAAGCTCAGGCTGTCGAGTTAGACGACGTTCAAGTTGCTGGAAACGTGACACTGCTTGAGGATATGAATCACCTAGCTTAGGTGCTTCTCTTTTAAAGGGTAAGGGTACGACATACCGTCCAGTTTGGTCACGATAATGGCAATTTACAAATAAATCTTCACAATATTTATCATCAGGACTAACTACGTTTACATGAGGCGGTTCCTCAACTTCCCAGAATCTCCTCATGGTGATGTTGATGTCAAGTGGTGAATCAACTGAGGCTAGCAGAGTTGTGATAGAGGAGGGCGACCGATCAAAAAAGTTAACCTTCCCTGTAATGACCCAGCCATAAATACTATGGAGCGCCGAAGGACAACCACTAATTGTCGCACCAGTAAATACATCCGGGAAGAGGTCAGCACCAAGAAGAAAATCAATAGGCCCAGGAACATTAAATTGTGGATCAGCCAAACTCAAATGTTTGAACTGGGCAAAGTGAACTGGCGGTATATGAACAACAGGCATGGCCGAAGTGATTGTGGGCAAAACAATAGCTTCCGTAGTAAACTTAGGGTGCTCGGAATCTCGAGGTTTTATTATACAAGTGGTAACACCCTGAGCGGCTTGGACATGTGTCTGACCTAGACCAGCAATACAGCCTGTAGATCGACGAAGAGACAGCCCAAGGCACTTAACACAATCAGACGTGATGAAGGACGATTGAGCTCCCGAATCAATAAGAACCCTAATCAATTGGTAGGATCCAAAATTATCCTTGCAGTGAGCAACGGCTTTACTCAACAAGACAGGAGTAGTGGTTGCCAGAGATGAGAGGGCGTGGCACGACGTACTCGCTGGAGTCAAGGACGTACCTGACTCAACGCTTGGGGTTGATTCTGATTTAGACTCAGAGTGCCCTTGACTGCTCGAATGTAGCAACGTGTGATGACGAGCGTTGCATTTGAAACATGAACTCTTAGAAGGACATTCGTTTATCATGTGTGTGCTTCTTAAACAATTAAAACACAACCGTAGAGACCGCACTTGATCACGGCGTTGATTTGATTCAAGACCTAAAAGGTCAGGACACTTATAGATAGAATGTTGTTGCGAACAACACGGACAAGGATTTGTATTGGCTTGAACAGCCGCAACAAATGTCCGTCCTTGAAAAGGCTTGTTTTCAGCTGATGTCGTACGACTAGCAGGTTTCGATTTGATTGGGGCAGAATTTGAACGATTGTCAATGTTGGATAATTCAAGAACCTTGGCATGATCTTGAATAAATATAATTAAATTATCATACGATGGTATGTCAGTCTGTTTTAATTGCATTTCGAACAACTTGCGTGTTGATCGATCCAAATTGCGCAGTGCTATGTACAACAACACAAAATCCCCTAAATCCGGTATATTCAAGTGACGTAGGGCAATAACACACTCTTGAAACGTTTGTAAAAATGTGTTAAGTCCCGATGTCGATTCAGAAGTTAATGCTCGAAAATCAAATATTTCATCGAGGTATTTTGTAGCAAGAACTCTCTTGTTGTGATATTTGTCTATCAGAGCTTGCCAAACTATTACGTAGTTCGCCTCAGTAATTGGAACACTCGTAACAACAGTCGAAGCCGGGCCGTGTACTAATGTGATAAGGTATTGAAACTTCTCGACGTTTGACAATGACTCATTATCATGAATTAGACAACGGTATGTATCGTTGAACGTAACCCAATTTTTATAACTTCCATCAAATGGCGGAATATTTATTTTAGGTAGCCGTGGTCTAGGCCTGGAATTCCTATCTGTAACGACAGATGTGGTAGGTTTTATCGACGCGGCAAATATTTTTACCTCGTAATAAATATCGTCAAAAGATTCGAGAGCCTTCGAATCGACTTGCGCAGTCGAATCAAGAAGTAATTGAACGTCAATTATTTCAGATTGTATTCTAGAATATTCTTCTGCAATTTTCTCAATTTGTTCAAATCGTACATTGAAAGCTGTAATCTTGGCTTGGTTTTCCGGTATTTCCTTGGTTAGATCGTAGAGTGTTTGCAGTTTCCGGAATTCTCGTTGTTTACGAACTTCGAGGCCGATTAATTTATTTTCCAGTTTCGTTTAAGTTGCTTTGTCAGTCATTGTTGAAAACGAACGAACTCAAATGAGCGGAACAAAAATCGAAATTGAGAACTAACAACTCCCCTATCCTACCGTACCAAAATCCGGCCGCCAGGAGGACCAATTATGTTTAGCACAGAAACACAAACTATAAAATCGCCGGGCGGTAGACAATAGGATGAAGGGGGGGAATGTGGGGAAAGCCGGGGAACATGTTAGGGAAGCCGCACTAACCTGTCAACACTCCATGGAGACGTTCCACGACGACCGGCTATGGTTCCACCACACTGGACTGACAGCTGTTCACTTCTCCACGGTACGCAAGCAACTGTAGTGAGCGCTTGTTCAACAATAATATGTTTGCTGATAACGCTCGTGACGTGTAATGTATGACGTATAAGAGTGTGGCAGAGGGATGGTATGGAGGGAAAATTCAAACAACACTAATACTAAACACTGCAACTTATCGAGTGACTTAAAGTGGAACCTTCATACAGAGATTATAAGATCAAAGTGCTCTAAACTTCTAGGCTTTATATATAGGAACCTCCGGGAAAGCAAAGTACGTACTCTTAGGACTGCTTATATGGCACTTGTGAGGCCTATATTAGTTTACAGGTTACCAGCATGGCATCCCACAACAGTCACCAACATCCATAAACTTGAAGTGATACAAAACCGCGCAACGAAGATGATCCTTGGCTATCAATCGACCCTCAACTCACAGTCTAAAAGAAACCGGCTCCACATTACCTCAATTGAAGTAACCTTCGATTGAGGGAATGTGGAGCCGGTTTCTTCTAGACTGTGAAAGCAACGCTGCGACCTGATCTTCCTGCGAAGCTGCATGAGCGGAAAAATTGATCTCGAACCGCGAGTGCAACTCGACTACAGGCCCGCGGAGCGTGGGTCTGTGGGTGCGGCGTGGTGGGCTGTGGTTGGGCCTGTGGGTAGAGCGTACATACATACATACATACATACAGCAAGGTGTCCACCTTCGAGCGCCCCGAGCCAACACGCTCAGCTACCATCGAGCAAGTGGCCTATGGAACTCCCTCCCAAGGGAGATCAAGGCAACGTCACATAAGGATTTTCTTAAAGCCATATAAAGTTTCTACACCTAGCAGTTAGTATCATCCAAGAACAATAATAATTAATAATGATAACAACCCTGCAACGAACATGGACATGATTAACGAACTCTAATGTATAGTATCTATCTAAGCGGTATTACTCTATGTTAGAGCCCACATCACACATCACGCATACATACATACAAACATACATACATACATACATACATACATACATACATACATACATACATACATACATACATACATACATACATACATACATACATACATACATACATACATACATACATACATACATACATACATACATACATACATACATACATACATACATACATACATACATACATACATACATACATACATACATACATACATACATACATACATACATACATACATACATACATACATACATACATACATACATACAAACATACAAACATACATACATACATACATACATACATACATACATCCATCCATACATACATACATACATACATACATACATACATACATACATACATACATACATACATACACACATAAATCCACACTTGATCACCCATCCAATCATCATCTTTCACCTATTTATGCTCATACCTATCTTCACTCATTCGACACTAACGCAGCCTCACAGATCATATCAGTATCACTCACTCATACCTAGAATTAACAGTGTACTATGTATGCTATTTCACTTAATTTAGATTATTTTTAGAAGGTTGCAGGACACTATACGTGGATGGAACGTGGTTCCGCTTTCTGCCTCCTTTCAGCACCAGGCACATGTACTTGTAGTGTTTATACATTGTTATGCAATGTACTCTGATGTTGAAAAATAAATAATAATAATAATAATAATAATAATAATAATAATAAATGACCATGTCCAGGTGCGATAGCTGCTTCAAGTTGGGTTTTCGATCAAAAGTTGACATGTCCACTGCATGCAAACTTGGACATATCTTGTTTTGATCGAACATTTCTTGTCTATTTGTGCATTAGACTTGTTAAAACCCGTTTGTATGTATTATGTTTTTATTGCTTTAAATTACGTAATTAGTATGCTGGATTCTTGCGGTCACATAGTTACTATTATAAGTCCATGGTCACATGATGTATATCAGACAGCTGACAAATTGTTTTTCTTTCTATGCTCAAAATGAAAAAGTATAATTCCAAAAAGTGCAAGATTTTGTCCTCAACTTCCAAGTTATAATGTGGCTAATATTAAATGTTTTACAAATTCATCTATAAGGATCTAGCCTGGGCATAATTTTGTGATTATCTCCTTAATGTTTTTGGTGGCCATGTCTCGTTTTGAGACTCAGCTCCATATTTGTGGGCCTTGGAGTTATTTGTTAAAAAAAATGTACAGCACATCATTTAGGCCTAAAGGCTTAGTAGAAGAGTAGAAGTATGTATTCAAATGTAAGTATAGAATGTTGCAATAAAATTGCTTGCCATTTTGTAAAGCACTAACATGGGTGGGCTCTACAATCTTTTATCGATCTGTGCATCAACGTATCTACTCGTATTTCAGTGTATGGTAGTGAGCCAAAGCCTATCGTCACAGGTAACTAATTGGTGCGGGCGAGTCTTTAGGATCCACCAAGCTTTGCATGTTACTGTGCATGATGTATGGTCTACATTGAGTAGGCCTAGTCAACTAATCATACACTATGCACAGATAGACCCGACGTAGCTCTGCAGGTGGCTCGTTGGTCCAGTGGTTAGCATCCCTGCTTCCAATGCAGAAGGTCCCGGTTTCAAATCCCGCTTCAGGCAGAAGTTTTTTAACTTCTAATATGGATTCAATTCCATTACTTCTTGGCTTAGGAATAAGTAAACGGTGACATTGGAGTCGTCCTAGCAACGAAGCACTCAATAAATTCAAAGTTGTTCTGAATCGGCCTTGTTGATTCTGGCATTTGTCCGCAGGTGTTCGCACTGTCCAATCACTGATTCATATGTTTCGTATTTGAAATATCGATCTTTGATTGGTTATCGCTCACTCGTCGATGGTGTTCGAAGCCTACAGGGTTGGTTTAGTCACTTTAAATTAAAGTCCCCCACTGCAAATCAGTTTAATTACTGAGTGGGTAGACTCTAAATGTGAATTTATTTTATTTTTATTTAATAATTCTTTATTTCACACCGATCATGTATTCATGTATATGATTCAGATATGGCTTCTCCAAAATCATAATAAGCAATAGGCCTACACTAGGCCGTATCGGAACAATCGAGTAGGCGAAAGGGAATACCTAAGCAGGAATATCAGTTTTATGCATTATAAAAGCCTAGAAAATATAACATTTCTGCCTATGGCCTGTGCTGTAATCTTTGACCCTTGCCATAAGAAAATGTGTAGGCCTGGGCAATGATTTTTCCACTTTAGTTGTAGGCCTACACTTGTAGCCCTAGGCCTAGGCCTCGTCATCTTTCTAGGTATTGGGTTTGTTGAAGTAGGGATTTAGGGTTAACAAGGGAATTCTGGCAAAATAAATAGTGTAAAAGCTCTTCCGTATCTATTAATTTATTTATTTATTTATGTTTTCAGGATTTAAATACAGCTATACAGCCATTTTACATTAAACCTTCAAATATTATACTTGGATTCTATCCACACTTTCGTGCCCCTGAGACGACCTAACCTTAAGTTTGGGTTTGACAATTCGCCTCTTGGGCATTGAAATGTTCGTGGATGTATGCTAACACATTTCTAGTGTGCACAATACAGCACAATACATGGTGCACAGTGCTCGATAGTGTACAGTGCTTGATAGTGCTCAATAGTGCACAGTGCTCGATAGTGCTCGATAGTGCTAATAGTGCACAGTGCCCGATAGTGCTCGATAGTGCTAATAGTGCAGAGTGCCCGATAGTGCAGAGTGCTCAATAGTGCTCAATAGTGCACAGTGCTCAATAGTGCACAGTGCTATATAGTGCTCAATAGTGCACAGTGCCCGATAGTGCTCAATAGTGCACAGTGCTTGATAGTGCTCAATTGCACTGTGATCAATAGTGCTCAATAGTGCACAGTGCTCAATAGTTCACAGTGCTCAATAGTACACAAAGCTCAATAGTGCACAGTGCTCAAAAGTGCTCAATAGTGCACAGTGCTCGATAGTGCTCAATAGTGCACTGTGATCAATAGTGCACATTGCTTGATAGTGCTCAATAGTGCACAGTGCTCGATAGTGCTCAATAGTGCACAGTGCTCGATAGTGCTCAATAGTGCACAGTGCTAAATAGTGCATGGTGCTTGATAGTACTCAATAGTACACAGTGCTCGATAGTGCTTAAAAGTGCACAGTGCCCGATAGTGCTCAATAGTGCACAGTGCGCGATAGTGCATGGTGCTTGATAGTACTCAATAGTACACAGTGCTCGATAGTGCTTAAAAGTGCACAGTGCCCGATAGCGCTCAATAGTGCTCAATAGTGCACAGTGCTCAATAGTGCTCAGTGCTCGATAGTGCTCAATAGTGCACAGTGCTCAATAGTGTACAGTGCTCGATAGTGCTCAATAGTGCACAGTGCTCGATAGTGCTTAAAAGTGCACAGTGCTCGATTGTGCTCAATAGTGCACTGTGATCAATAGTGCACATTGCTTGATAGTGCTCAATAGTGCACAGTGCCCGATAGCGCTCACAAGTGCACAGTGCTCAATAGTGCTCAATAGTGCACAGTGCTCGATAGTGCTCAATAGTGCACAGTGCTCAATAGCGCACGGTGCTTGATAGTGCTGTTTATTATATGTCAACAAGTGTCCAAAAAGTGCTGCATGGAGGTGATAATCACTTGAAAGAAACAGTCAATCCCCTATGATTTATATTTCATTTATTTATACTTTATATTAGTAAACCGTCTGTAAAAATACGACAATTCTAGTTTAACATGCGTAACAACAATAAAGAATTCAAAGCTCAAAAAACTTTCTTTAGATACTATTACAATAAATTTAAGAATATCTTTGCGGAGTCCTGTGCGGTGTGAGGATAAGTTGTTGCTAACAGTAATACGCCCAGAGGAAGACCCAGGGCGACCACAGCATCAACACAGGCCGGATAGCAGACCCGCTGTTCTCCGCCCTCTGCCTCAGTGAGCGGCCTGGCCTGGTACGGATATAGGCTTGGGGATCCTCCATGATCCTGCAGTCCCGCGGCCCCTCGGACCCAGCTAACTCGTCACGGACCCAGGCCAACACGAGAACACCACTGGTAGTGGACCACTTGCGGTGGCCCTCCACCTTCTTCATGTGAATGTTGACCGCTCTGGCCTTCTGCTTGTCCGACATCACCGCCTTCAGCAGCCCCCCCAGCTGCAACCACACAGGGGGTGAGTGAAGCCCAGGGGAGGGAATACTCTCTCAGCAGCCCCCCCAGCTGCAACCACACAGGGGGTGAGTGAAGCCCAGGGGAGGGAATACTCTCTAAGCAGCCCCCCCAGCTGCAACCACACAGGGGGTGAGTGAAGCCCAGGGGAGGGAATACTCTCTCAGCAGCCCCCCCAGCTGCAACCACACAGGGGGTGAGTGAAGCCCAGGGGAGGGAATACTCTCTCAGCAGCCCCCCAGCTGCAACCACACAGGGGGTGAGTGAAGCCCAGGGGAGGTAATACTCTCTCAGCAGCCCCCCCAGCTGCAACCACACAGGGGGTGAGTGAAGCCCAGGGGAGGGAATACTCTCTCAGCAGCCCCCCAGCTGCAACCACACAGGGGGTGAGTGAAGCCCAGGGGAGGGAATACTCTCTCAGCAGCCCCCCCAGCTGCCACCACACAGGGGGTGAGTGAAGCCCAGGGGAGGGAATACTCTCTCAGCAGCCCCCCCAGCTGCCACCACACAGGGGGTGAGTGAAGCCCAGGGGAGGGAATACTCTCTCAGCAGCCCCCCAGCTGCCACCACACAGGGGGTGAGTGAAGCCCAGGGGAGGGAATACTCTCTCAGCAGCCCCGCCAGCTGCAACCACACAGGGGGTGAGTGAAGCCCAGGGGAGGGAATACTCTCTCAGCAGCCCCCCCAGCTGCAACCACACAGGGGGTGAGTGAAGCCCAGGGGAGGGAATACGCTCTCAGCAGCCCCCCCAGCTGCCACCACACAGGGGGTGAGTGAAGCCCAGGGGAGGGAATACTCTCTCAGCAGCCCCCCCAGCTGCAACCACACAGGAGGTGAGTGAAGCCCAGGGGAGGGAATACTCTCTCAGCAGCCCCCCCAGCTGCAACCACACAGGAGGTGAGTGAAGCCCAGGGGAGGGAATACTCTCTCAGCAGCCCCCCAGCTGCAACCACACAGGGGGTGAGAAGCCCAGGGGAGGGAATACTCTCTCAGCAGCCCCCCCAGCTGCAACCACACAGGGGGTGAGTGAAGCCCAGGGGAGGGAATACTCTCTCAGCAGCCCCCCCAGCTGCAACCACACAGGGGGTGAGTGAAGCCCAGGGGAGGGAATACTCTCTCAGCAGCCTCCCCAGCTGCAACCACACAGGGGGTGAGTGAAGCCCAGGGGAGGGAATACTCTCTCAGCAGCCTCCCCAGCTGCAACCACACAGGGGGTGAGTGAAGCCCAGGGGAGGGAATACTCTCTCAGCAGCCCCCCAGCTGCAACCACACAGGGGGTGAGTGAAGCCCAGGGAAGGGAATACTCTCTCAGCAGCCCCCCCAGCTGCAACCGCACAGGGGGTGAGTGAAGCCCAGGGGAGGGAATACTCTCTCAGCAGCCAACCCAGCTGCCACCACACAGAGGGTGAGTGAAGCCCAGGGGAGGGAATACTCTCTCAGCAGCCCCCCCAGCTGCAACCACACAGGGGGTGAGTGAAGCCCAGGGGAGGGAATACTCTCTCAGCAGCCCCCCCAGCTGCAACCACACAGGGGGTGAGTGAAGCCCAGGGGAGGGAATACTCTCTCAGCAGCCCCCCCAGCTGCAACCACACAGGGGGTGAGTGAAGCCCAGGGGAGGGAATACTCTCTCAGCAGCCCCCTCAGCTGCAACCACACAGGGGGTGAGTGAAGCCCAGGGGAGGGAATACTCTCTCAGCAGCCCCCTCAGCTGCAACCACACAGGGGGTGAGTGAAGTCCAGGGGAGGGAATACTCTCTCAGCAGCCCCCCCAGCTGCAACCACACAGGGGGTGAGTGAAGCCCAGGGGAGGGAATACTCTCTCAGCAGCCCCCCCAGCTGCAACCACACAGGGGGTGAGCGAAGCCCAGGGGAGGGAATACTCTCTCAGCAGGCCCCCCAGCTGCAACCACACAGGGGGTGAGTGAAGCCCAGGGGAGGGAATACTCTCTCAGCAGCCCCCCAGCTGCAACCACACAGGGGGTGAGTGAAGCCCAGGGGAGGGAATACTCTCTCAGCAGCCCCCCAGCTGCAACCACACAGGGGGTGAGTGAAGCCCAGGGGAGGGAATACTCTCTCAGCAGCCCCCCAGCTGCAACCACACAGGGGGTGAGTGAAGCCCAGGGGAGGGAATACTCTCAGCAGCCCCCCAGCTGCAGTCACACAGGGGGTGAGTGAAGCCCAGGGGAGGGAATACTCTCTCAGCAGCCCCCCAGCTGCAACCACACAGGGGGTGAGTGAAGCCCAGGGGAGGGAATACTCTCTCAGCAGCCCCCCAGCTGCAACCACACAGGGGGTGAGTGAAGCCCAGGGGAGGGAATACTCTCTCAGCAGCCCCCCAGCTGCAACCACACAGGGGGTGAGTGAAGCCCAGGGGAGGGAATACTCTCAGCAGCCCCCCAGCTGCAACCACACAGGGGGTGAGTGAAGCCCAGGGGAGGGAATACTCTCTCAGCAGCCCCCCAGCTGCAACCACACAGGGGGTGAGTGAAGCCCAGGGGAGGGAATACTCTCTCAGCAGCCCCCCCAGCTGCAACCACACAGGGGGTGAGTGAAGCCCAGGGGAGGGAATACTCTCTCAGCAGCCCCCCCAGCTGCAACCACACAGGGGGTGAGTGAAGCCCAGGGGAGGGAATACTCTCTCAGCAGCCCCCCCAGCTGCAACCACACAGGGGGTGAGTGAAGCCCAGGGGAGGGAATACTCTCTCAGCAGCCCCCCAGCTGCAACCACACAGGGGGTGAGTGAAGCCCAGGGGAGGGAATACTCTCTCAGCAGCCCCCCCAGCTGCAACCACACAGGGGGTGAGTGAAGCCCAGGGGAGGGAATACTCTCTCAGCAGCCCCCCAGCTGCCACCACACAGGGGGTGAGTGAAGCCCAGGGGAGGGAATACTCTCTCAGCAGCCCCCCCAGCTGCAACCACACAGGGGGTGAGTGAAGCCCAGGGGAGGGAATACTCTCTCAGCAGCCCCCCCAGCTGCAACCACACAGGGGGTGAGTGAAGCCCAGGGGAGGGAATACTCTCTCAGCAGCCAACCCAGCTGCCACCACACAGGGGGTGAGTGAAGCCCAGGGGAGGGAATACTCTCTCAGCAGCCCCCCAGCTGCCACCACACAGGGGGTGAGTGAAGCCCAGGGGAGGGAATACTCTCTCAGCAGCCCCCCCAGCTGCAACCACACAGGGGGTGAGTGAAGCCCAGGGGAGGGAATACTCTCTCAGCAGCCCCCCCCAGCTGCAACCACACAGGGGGTGAGTGAAGCCCAGGGGAGGGAATACTCTCTCAGCAGCCCCCCCAGCTGCAACCACACAGGGGGTGAGTGAAGCCCAGGGGAGGGAATACTCTCTCAGCAGCCCCTCAGCTGCCACCACACAGGGAGTGAGTGAAGCCCAGGGGAGGGAATACTCTCTCAGCAGCCCCCCAGCTGCCACCACACAGGGGGTGAGTGAAGCCCAGGGGAGGGAATACTCTCTCAGCAGCCCCCCCAGCTGCAACCACACAGGGGGTGAGTGAAGCCCAGGGGAGGGAATACTCTCTCAGCAGCCCCCCAGCTGCAACCACACAGGGGGTGAGTGAAGCCCAGGGGAGGGAATACGCTCTCAGCAGCCCCCCAGCTGCAACCACACAGGGGGTGAGTGAAGCCCAGGGGAGGGAATACTCTCTCAGCAGCCCCCCAGCTGCCACCACACAGGGGGTGAGTGAAGCCCAGGGGAGGGAATACTCTCTCAGCAGCCAACCCAGCTGCCACCACACAGGGGGTGAGTGAAGCCCAGGGGAGGGAATACTCTCTCAGCAGCCCCCCCCCCAGCTGCAACCACACAGGAGGTGAGTGAAGCCCAGGGGAGGGAATACTCTCTCAGCAGCCAACCCAGCTGCCACCACACAGGGGGTGAGTGAAGCCCAGGGAAGGGAATACTCTCTCAGCAGCCCCCCCAGCTGCAACCACACAGGGGGTGAGTGAAGCCCAGGGGAGGGAATACTCTCTCAGCAGCCCCCCCAGCTGCAACCACACAGGGGGTGAGTGAAGCTCAGGGGAGGGAATACTCTCTCAGCAGCCAACCCAGCTGCCACCACACAGGGGGTGAGTGAAGCCCAGGGGAGGGAATACTCTCTCAGCAGCCCCCCCAGCTGCAACCACACAGGGGGTGAGTGAAGCCCAGGGGAGGGAATACTCTCTCAGCAGCCCCCCCAGCTGCAACCACACAGGGGGTGAGTGAAGCCCAGGGGAGGGAATACTCTCTCAGCAGCCCCCCAGCTGCAACCACACAGGGGGTGCGTCAGCCCAGGGGCTGGATTCACAAGAGGTTTTAACTTAGGACAGGGCTAAGTCCTGCTGTACCGTATGTGCTATTATAAATCCATGGTAGGCCTACTACACTGCCCAATTGATAGCTTCTTTCGTGGAAATCACAGCGAACTTAATATATTGCAAGGCGGTGTTTTAAAGCTTAGTGTTTTGTTTTCTTATACATCCACATTCTAGAAACAGAGAAATGTGTATGTCAAGGTAAGTAAACGATATTTATTTATGTTCACACTTCGAACGTATTGCCACTATCTTTGAAGAAAGATAAGACCAACTCAGACAGGGCCTAAATTTTGCTCTCAAATGTTTGTTATTTACTAGGGGGTCTTAGCAACGTTGAGTCGAGGCTATGTGCAGGTCCGTATCAGCCAATGGCGTAGTTGTCCTAAAGTAAGGCCAGGCCTAAGTTAAGACTTTTTGTGAATCTGGCCCTGGGGAACATCATAGCAACGTATCAATACCTTGTTTAGATGTCTTTCTGTCATGAGTCGGTCTGTGGTTCTTGATAACACGTCGTAGAAACTCCCCATCCTGACACAGAGAGAAACGCGTTAATCATAAACTAGGAAAACGTTTGTGTGACGCGTTGATAAGCAAGCGCGTCCATATCTATGACCTTTCTGGCGAAAACATCTTAAAGCTAATAAAAACAACAATTCAAGAATGCGCATTGAACATTTTTTTAGAATTTCCATAGCTGTCATACTGTCCGACATTGTTGAATGCAGTGCAATGTGCGTTGCCATGATTTTTCTTTGTAATTTCGTATAGTCAAATACCTTAATAGGAATAGCTTCGGTATTTGGTATAGTGTTTTCGACACGGTCCGCCACAGTTACTGACAGTTATTGAAAGCAATAGAAATGTAATTTCTGCTTCTAATACGAATCAAATCATGATTAGATTAGTATATTTGTGTCCGGCATTTAACCGTCACTGTGTTTCAGAAAAATGTTTCTGAGTAAATTTATTGTAACTTTGACCATATTCGTGACCGGAACAATCTTTATAAAAATATGGCTACCTCAGATTTTGCCGCCATTTTGCTTCAGACAAATATTTTCTAGTAAATATGGTGTAACTTTGTAATTTTTCAAACGATTTTGTTACAAAACTATACACCTTGAATCCACATCGAGGCTTGTGGAGGGTCCAAATTTCAACTTGATGGGACTTTTCGTTCGACCAGTATCGACAGACATAAAAAAGCAGACAAACGGAACAGAACGAAGTGCCATTAAGGTGTAATGGAGATGCTCGCTTAATAATAAGTTGTGTTTCGTTCGGTAAAAATTGTTCATCTACTTCTTACTTCCATCTTGGTATTAAGTCATGTTTAGTTTAGTTTAGTTTAGCTTCTTTATTCCACATTGATCGTTTTTACAGATGTGTCTTAACCGAGCATCTAGCCCATTGAATAACACAGTAGTCTTACCACGCACGACCTGACAGGTGAGTATAGTAACACAGTAGTCTTACCACGCACGACCTGACATGTGAGTATAGTAACACAGTAGTCTTACCACGCACGACCTGACAGGTGAGTATAGTAACACAGTAGTCTTACCACGCACGACCTGACAGGTGAGTATAGTAACACAGTAGTCTTACCACGCACGACCTGACAGGTGAGTATAGTAACATAGTAGTCTTACCACGCACGACCTGACAGGTGAGTATAGTAACACAGTAGTCTTACCACGCACGACCTGACAGGTGAGTATAGTAACACAGTAGTCTTACCACGCACGACCTGACAGGTGAGTATAGTAACACAGTAGTCTTACCACGCACGACCTGACAGGTGAGTATAGTAACACAGTAGTCTTACCACGCACGACCTGACAGGTGAGTATAGTAACACAGTAGTCTTACCACGCACGACCTGACAGGTGAGTATAGTAACACAGTAGTCTTACCACGCACGACCTGACAGGTGAGTATAGTAACACAGTAGTCTTACCACGCACGACCTGACAGGTGAGTATAGTAACACAGTAGTCTTACCACGCACGACCTGACAGGTGAGTATAGTAACACAGTAGTCTTACCACGCACGACCTGACAGGTGAGTATAGTAACACAGTAGTCTTACCACGCACGACCTGACAGGTGAGTATAGTAACACAGTAGTCTTACCACGCACGACCTGACAGTTGAGTATAGTAACACAGTAGTCTTACCACGCACGACCTGACAGGTGAGTATAGTAACACAGTAGTCTTACCACGCACGACCTGACAGGTGAGTATAGTAACACAGTAGTCTTACCACGCACGACCTGACAGGTGAGTATAGTAACACAGTAGTCTTACCACGCACGACCTGACAGGTGAGTATAGTAACACAGTAGTCTTACCACGCACGACCTGACAGGTGAGTATAGTAACACAGTAGTCTTACCACGCACGACCTGACAGGTGAGTATAGTAACACAGTAGTCTTACCACTCACGACCTGACAGGTGAGTATAGTAACACAGTAGTCTTACCACGCACGACCTGACAGGTGAGTATAGTAACACAGTAGACTTACCACGCACGACCTGACAGGTGAGTATAGTAACACAGTAGTCTTACCACGCACGACCTGACATGTGAGTATAGCAACACAGTAGTCTTACCACGCACGACCTGACAGGTGAGTATAGTAACACAGTAGTCTTACCACGCACGACCTGACAGGTGAGTATAGTAACACAGTAGTCTTACCACGCACGACCTGACAGGTGAGTATAGTAACACAGTAGTCTTACCACGCACGACCTGACAGGTGAGTATAGTAGCACAGTAGTCTTACCACGCACGACCTGACAGGTGAGTATAGTAACACAGTAGTCTTACCACGCACGACCTGACAGGTGAGTATAGTAACACAGTAGTCTTACCACGCACGACCTGACAGGTGAGTATAGTAGCACAGTAGTCTTACCACGCACGACCTGACAGGTGAGTATAGTAACACAGTAGTCTTACCACGCACGACCTGACAGGTGAGTATAGTAACACAGTAGTCTTACCACGCACGACCTGACAGGTGAGTATAGTAACACAGTAGTCTTACCACGCACGACCTGACAGGTGAGTATAGTAACACAGTAGTCTTACCACGCAGTCTTCAAACTTTGATCTCTTTATTACTCCTTATGCCTAAAGTGGGCACTCGGTCAACATTAATAGGTTCGTTTGTTTTACCTACACTTTACACTAGTGTAGGCTCTATCTCTCTAAAATGCGTTTGGGTATTAAGTGTAGCCAAGTGTAAGGCATTTGTTTAACCTTAGTGCTACACTTTGTGTAGCAGTTTCTACAACTGCTTTTGGGCTCATAGAGCAAGTGTAGTGTAATTAAAAGGCGCCAAACAAATGTGCCAGTTCAAAATAAGGAGATAACTTATCATGAAAAACGCATTTTACTTCCACCGATGGTAAAACCGCAGCACTTTCATAATAAATTAATGCATTTAAAATTGATATTTAATGTATATTAGGGTTCTTGTGGACTTTATACGGGAATAATGTGAGCATGCTCACCATAACCTCAAAACGTAAGTTTAGTGTAAAGCTTAGTGTAAAGTGTAGACAAAAAGCGTTTTCTTATTCTGGGTGACGCGAAGCAAAATCAAGTGTAAAAGCCTACAATTGGCCTACACCCACACGTTACACTACCCTATGTAAAACAAACAAACCTAATGATACATACGTGTGTCTTCACTGATTCATGCCCCTAGTTCGGGTTTACTAGTTTTACAATTCTCTCTCTTCTTGTCGAGTGTTTGTATTATCTTTGCTTGAGTATGAGCAGACCGTATCTTTACATGTTTTATGTTGGTTTATTCAAGCTATACAATGTTATTATTGTTGATGTCACATAATCTTTAGCATTGTATCCTTGTTACAGCGATTTAGCTTAGCGTGTGGACGCATTGTGTACAGTTTTCTACCCCTGCTTTGTTACTGCTAATATTTCCGTATTTTAATAGCTACATTACGAGCAGCAACCTTACAAATATCTATATTTATGTCAAAGAGAAGTATGTAGCCGTATTTCTTGAACAGTATATTTTATACAAGCAAACACCCCAGTTGAATAAAAATATAAGTTTTGGGGATTAATGATATGAGGTGATCTTTTGTCTCTGAAAGTTTTTGAAGAACATTCCATAATTTTGATTTACAAGACCAAAGTTTTGCTTTAAACTACTAACACGAATGTAAAAGTCGCGATACCCAAAGAAGTCAAATCGTTACTTTTTCGTTCTCAACTTAACAAACACGAATTACTAACGTTTTTGCCGATTATCTAGTTTTACTACAATTTAGTTGCGGTAAGTTTTTTTGACGGTAATATACAAGAAAACGTGCAAGCAGGTTTCCGTCAAAATACTTAACGCAACCAAATTGTACTAGATAATCAGGCAAAACGATAGTAATTCGCACTTGTTAAGTTGGAAACTCATTTTGGGTGGTCCTGACTCCCCTGACACTACCTTACTTCTTGGTGTGAGAGACCTTTAACATCTTTTCATTAGTCATTCCCTTTATTCACTAAAAAATGTATGCCCGATAGGGAGCGGGGTGACAATTTAAATGCATGGATAGAAAAAAGAGACATTTTATGTGCGGTTTCATTACTGAGTGTTGATTATGTTCGCAACATGAATAGACTCTCTCAACATGACTGGCGGAAAAGTGCAGAGCGACCAATGTACGGGAAACTATAACAATGGGAGTCATTGTCTAAATATTCCACTATATTCACAGCATTGGGAAACCACGAAAGTATTCACTTTTCTTAGTTTGAACTTGTTTTAAATATTCCCGTTGTTAAGATTAAAATTAACATTAACATTTATGTAGTCTGTGAAATAGGTTACAAACAGCAGATGTCAAAGTTCAATCCTTGTTGTTGTCTTGGAAAGCCTGTGTACTTCGTTGCACCTCCCACGCAGATCCACGTCTTAACCAAATGATGGAACTAGACTTTAAGCCGCACATTCGTGTTCTCGGGTAGGTCTTAGATTCAATGCTCAATAGGATCCACCATCTTCTAAGTGTCATTAAGTGATGTAAGTGAAACAAAGTTCTCTCACCGAGTTCTGGCTAAACAAGTTTGAATGAGTGGAATACGTAAAACGTGGAACAAGTTTCAACGCCCGTACTTTCTGCGTTTGTTCTACCAACTGAGGACGCAATAACCATAACTTGACTGTCACTTACTTTGGATCCATCATCCTGAAGTTCTTGACGAAAAAGTTGAGAGCAACGTCTTCGTTGTTTGAGTTTAAGACTGAGTTGTAAACTGTTGGTGCGTCCAGGCTTGGGATGCTGGAGTCGTTAGATATCGCCATCTGCAAGAAGCTAAACACACAAGCATGAGAGTATAAGTTAGTGTTACGACCCTAGGCCGATAGAAGACAGGCCAAAGTGGGAATGGATGTGTGGATGTGGATAATGTTGTACTGAGTAAGTAGCTTAACACACAAGCATGCGAGTATAAGTAAGTGTTACGACCCTAGGCCGATAGGAGACTGGCCAAAGTGGGTTTGGATGTGTGGATGTGGATGGTGTTGTACTGAGTAAGTAGCTAAACACAGGCATGAGGGTATAAGTTAGTGTTACGACCCTAGGCCGATAGGAGACTGGCCAAAGTAGGTATGGATGTGTGGATGTGGGTGGTGTTGTACTGAGTAAGTAGCTAAACACACAAGTATGAGAGTATAATTTAGTGTTACGACCCTAGGCCGATAGGAGACTGGCCAATGTGGGTATGGTTGTGTGGATGTGGATGGTGTTGTACTGAGTAAGTAGCTAAACACACAAGCATGAGAGTATAAGTTAGTGTTACGACCTAAGGCCGATAGGAGACTGGCCAAAGTGGGTATGGATGTGTGGATGTGGATGGTGTTGTACTGAGTAAGTAACTAAACACACAAGCATGAGAGTATAAGTTAGTGTTACGACCCTAGGCCGATAGGAGACTGGCCAAAGTGGGTATGGATGTGTGGATGTGGATGGTGTTGTACTGAGTAAGTAACTAAACACACAAGAATGAGAGTATAAGTTAGTGTTACGACCATAGGCCGATAGGAGACTAGCCAAAGTAGGTGTAGATGTGTGGATGTAGATGGTGTTGTACTGAGTAAGTAACTAAACACACAAGAATGAGAGTATAAGTTAGTGTTACGACCCTAGGCCGATAGGAGACTGGCCAAAGTGGGTATGGATGTGTGGATGTGGATGGTGTTGTACTGAGTAAGTAGATAAACACACAAGCATGAGAGTATAAGATAGTGTTACGACCCTAGGCCGATAGGAGACTGGCCAAAGTGGGTATGGATGTGTGGATGTGGATGGTGTTGTACTGAGTAAGTAGCTAAACACACAAGCATGAGAGTATAAGTAAGTGTTACGACCCTAGGCCGATAGGAGACTGGCCAAAGTGGGTATGGATGTGTGGATGTGGATGGTGTTGCACTGAGTAAGTAGCTAAACACACAAGAATGAGAGTATAAGTTAGTGTTACGACCCTAGGCCGATAGGAGACTGGCCAAAGTGGGTATGGATGTGTGGATGTGGATGGTGTTGTACTGAGTAAGTAGCTAAACACACAAGCATGAGAGTATAAGTAAGTGTTACGACCCTAGGCCGATAGGAGACTGGCCAAAGTGGGTATGGATGTGTGGATGTGGATGGTGTTGCACTGAGTAAGTAGCTAAACACACAAGCATGAGAGTATAAGTTAGTGTTACGACCCTAGGCCGATAGGAGACTGGCCAAAGTGGGTATGGATGTGTGGATGTGGATGGTGTTGTACTGAGTAAGTAGCTAAGCACACAAGAATGAGAGTATAAGTTAGTGTTACGACCCTAGGCCGATAGGAGACTGGCCAAAGTGGGTATGGTTGTGTGGATGTGAATGGTGTTGTACTGAGTAAGAAGATAAACACACAAGAATAAGGGTATAAGTAAGTGTTACGACCCTAGGCCGATAGGAGACTGGCCAAAGTGGGTATGGTTGTGTGGATGTGGATGGTGTTGTACTGAGTAATTTGCTAAACACACAAGCATGAGGGTATAAGTTAGTGTTACGACCCTAGGCCGATAGGAGACTAGCCAAAGTGGGTATGGATGTGTGAATGTGGATGGTGTTGTACTGAGTAATTTGCTTAACACACAAGCATGAGAGTATAAGTTAGTGTTACGACCCTAGGCCGATAGGAGACTGGCCAAAGTGGGTATGGATGTGTGGATGTGGATGGTGTTGTACTGAGTAAGTAGCTAAACACACAAGCATGAGAGTATAAGTAAGTGTTACGACCCTAGGCCGATAGGAGACTGGCCAAAGTGGGTATGGATGTGTGGATGTGGATGGTGTTGTACTGAGTAAGTAGCTAAACACACAAGCATGAGAGTATAAGTAAGTGTTACGACCCTAGGCCGATAGGAGACTGGCCAAAGTGGGTATGGATGTGTGGATGTGGATGGTGTTGTACTGAGTAAGTGGCTAAACATACAAGCATGAGGGTATAAGTTAGTGTTACGACCCTAGGCCGATAGGAGATTGGCCAAAGTGGGTATGGATGTGTGGATGTGGATAGTGTTGTACTGAGTAAGTAGCTAAACACACAAGCATGAGAGTATAAGTAAGTGTTACGACCCTAGGCCGATAGGAGACTGGCCAAAGTGGGTATGGATGTGTGGATGTGGATGGTGTTGTACTGAGTAAGTAGCTAAACACCCAAGCATGCGCGTATAAGTTAGTGTTACGACCCTAGGCCGATAGGAGACTGGCCAAAGTGGGTATGGATGTGTGGATGTGGATGGTGTTGTACTGAGTAAGTAGCTAAACACCCAAGCATGCGCGTATAAGTTAGTGTTACGACCCTAGGCCGATAGGAGACTGGCCAAAGTGGGAATGGATGTGTGGATGTGGATAATGTTGTACTGCGTAAGTAGCTTAACATACAAGCATGCGCGTAAAAGTTAGTGTTACGACCCTAGGCCGATAGGAGACTGGCCAAAGTGGGAATGGATGTGTGGATGTGGATAATGTTGTACTGAGTAAGTAGCTTAACACATAAGCATGCGAGTATAAGTAAGTGTTACGACCCTAGGCCGATAGGAGACTGGCCAAAGTGGGTTTGGATGTGTGGATGTGGATGGTGTTGTACTGAGTAAGTAGCTAAACACAGGCATGAGGGTATAAGTTAGTGTTACGACCCTAGGCCGATAGGAGACTGGCCAAAGTAGGTATGGATGTGTGGATGTGGGTGGTGTTGTACTGAGTAAGTAGCTAAACACACAAGTATGAGAGTATAATTTAGTGTTACGACCCTAGGCCGATAGGAGACTGGCCAATGTGGGTTTGGATAAGTCGATGTGGATGGTGTAGTACTGAGTAAGTAGCTAAACACACAGGCATGAGGGTATAAGTTAGTGTTACGACCCTAGGCCGATAGGAGACTGGCCAAAGTAGGTATATGGATGTGTGGAAGTGGATTGTGTTGTACTGATTTAGAGGGACAGTTATTGAACCAGTAGCAACGATTCTGGTTGTAAGTCAACGATTAAGCTAAAGCACGGTCGAGGCATAAGTACAAAAATATAGATAACTAGCACTTGACTTACCTTAAAGGCAACGTAAACAGCGCCCTAGATCTCCCCGGGGTAGAAGAGTTCCAGAGTAAATCTAAGACTTTGGGAAGCTGCACAATAGCCCGAGAACGCTAATTTGGAAGTCTTGTCGTTTATGTTACCGGAATACGGAAACGGAATAGTATATTGTGCATCGTGTCGGGAGATAACACCGCATCCAACTTCCTGATTCTGTTAATGTTAACGGTCCCGGGCTATTGTGAAGCCTCCCTTAGCCTTTCGCGGGCAAGACGAAGAACGAGACTGTATGGTGTAGCCGAGCAGGAGAATAGGATAAGGGGGTGGGTTTCGCAAACTTTGTACCTTTGTACCATATTTCTTGAACTTTTATGTAAGGCAGTCACCACTTGAGAATGTACACCGATTCCTGTTGAGTAAATAGATTCATCTATGGCCCGGGTATAATGAGCAGCAAATTTGGAAGCAAATAGGGCCTTATACGCATTAAGGTGGATGTAAGGCTTCTGATGGGTAGCTGTCATGGTGCAAGCAAATAAATTGCATTTCATTTCAGCTGCTCGTAATACCACATTAAAAGGAGGTACCGTCCTGTGGTAATGGTTTAGGTTCAAGCTAGGCTTGCAATATGGGGCCTACAATGATACAGAATGTGCTCCAAGGAAATGGAAAGTGCATCTCACCGCTCATGGCTAGACGAGTTCTTGGAGCAGCCAAGCGACATTTCGATAACATTCTTATGAGAGGGCGACGACTCCTTCAGCTGTTCTTGCAACAAGAAGTCCCGCTCGTCTTCTCCTCCCTGTGCGAGAGCGTAGCAGTAGACAGCATACTTCACATCCGGTTCCACCCTACCAGAGAATACCATTACACAAAGCAATAGACAGCATACCTCACATTTAAGTTCCACCCTACCAGAGAATACCATTAGAAATAGCAGTAGACAGCATACTTCACATCCGGTTCCACCCTACCAGAGAATACCATTAGACATAGCAGTAGACAGCATACTTCACATCCGGTTCCACCCTACCAGAGAATACCATTAGCCATTACACATAGCAGTAGACAGCATACTTTACATCCGGTTCCACCCTACCAGAGAATACCATTACACATAGCAATAGACAGCATACCTCACATTTAAGTTCCACCCTACCAGAGAATACCATTAGACATAGCAGTAGACAGCATACTTCACATCCGGTTCCACCCTACCAGAGAATACCATTAGACATAGCAGTAGACAGCATACTTCACATCCGGTTCCACCCTATCAGAGAATACCATTAGACATAGCAGTAGCCAGCATACTTCACATCCAGTTCCACCCTACCAGAGAATACCATTATATATAGCAGTACACAGCATACTTCACATCCGGTTCCACCCTACCAGAGAATACCATTACACATAGCAGTAGACAGCATAAATACATAATAAAATTTAAAAAATAAAATAAACAAATACAAATATATTAATCCAAATAATGAAAATAATCCCTCAAACAACATTGATAAGAATGAAAGGTAATATAATGTCAGGATGAATGTTGAACTGAAAACTATGTAACTATTGTATGTATAGGTAATCTACGGTATCCCCTTGTAGCGATATTGTATGTATAGGTAACCTACGGTATCCCCTTGTAGCGATATTGTATGTATAGGTAACCTACGGTATCCCCTCGTAGCGATATTGTATGTATAGGTAACCTACGGTATCCCCTCGTAGCGATATCCATCAAACTTGTCCTTGGCCTTCTCGCGGGAGTCCTTGAGTCCCAACTTGATGGCCCATCCGACTATCTTCTCTCGGAACAGTCCGGTCACGTGATCTTCCTTCTCCCTCACCTCGAAGCCCACGTGCTCGTAGGCCGGCGTAGACACAGCCGACATCCATTCCTGTGCAGGACACATTGCAAGACTGATGGAGGCACGCAGGGAATGACGGGGTTCTCCCTCACCAGGTACTGAAGACTATAAACTCATCGTGTAGAGTAGTTGAACGCTTTGCAAGACTGATGGAGGCACGCAGGGAATGGCGGGGTTCTCCCTCACCAGGTACTGAAGACTATATACTCATCGTGTAGAGTAGTTGAACGCATTGCAAGACTGATGGAGGCACGCAGGGAATGACGGGGTTCTCCCTCACCAGGTACTGAAGACTATAAACTCATCGTGTAGAGTAGTTGAACGCATTGCAAGACTGATGGAGGCACGCAGGGAATGACGGGGTTCTCCCTCACCAGGTACTGAAGACTATATACTCACCGTGTAGAGTAGTTGAACGCATTGCAAGACTGATGGAGGCACGCAGGGAATGACAGGGTTCTCCCTCACCAGGTACTGAAGACTATATACTCATCGTGTAGAGTAGTTGAACGCATTGCAAGACTGATGGAGGCACGCAGGGAATGACGGGGTTCTCCCTCACCAGGTACTGAAGACTATATACTCATCGTGTAGAGTAGTTGAACGCATTGCAAGACTGATGGAGGCACGCAGGGAATGACGGGGTTCTCCCTAACCAGGTACTGAAGACTGTTTGGTTTAAGGGCGCCTCAACCATACAGGTGTTTTAGTGCCTCTGAGATGGTGTTTTGGAAGTTCAATAATTCAGTTACAAAGAAATAAGTAATTAATTATTGAATTTCATATTACTTAAACAATTTCGATGTTTATTGATAACGTTTTTATTCAATTTTTTAGTTTTTTTGAAGATGTGAGTTCGGACATGAAATTTTAAAATTTATAAATAAATAAGTTCGTATTTTTAGACTCTACCCACTCAGTAACAAGAATGGTTTTCAGTCTACCTTGACCTGCCCGGCTAGGGTGGCCCTACTAGAAGCAAACGCTTTCGCCGGCAGCTCTCGGGATCAACAAAGCACGCCAACCTGCCCACCAAGATAAGGTAGCAATCTTTGGGAAACATTTGATTTGTTTAATAATTTGTTTTGTTTCCCGATTTCTGTAACCCTCGCGCAACCTCGAAATAGTTAACACTACATCTTATATAACTTCACATAACATCACAAATAAGATGGTGTAATTAGTCACAGGTGGTTGGTTACTAATAACATAAGATGCAACACAGGGTATTTGTAAGTTACGTTCGTTTTGGTTTTTCCCGATAAAATTTCAAAAAAAAACACTGTTTATGACACAAATACCTTGTATCTTTCAAATTCCGAAGGGTGGATGCTTCAAATTCACGTAATTTTTTTTGAAACCACTTTAAATGTGTTATTTTCGATACGGCTATGTCTAGGCCTATGTGCGCCATGTTGACTTTCTGGCAACGGAAGTGCTTTGGTTTTATTCATGTGCAGGTGTACCAACCTAAAACAAGGTACGTTTAAGAAGTAGGGCGCTGGGCGTTTTTTGTTTCACCCTTTTTATTACAATGAGAAAAGTACACATACTAATAACCAGACACAGTTACCAAACCCAATAACCGTACTAACTTTCGTGGGCAACCATCAACTGGATCTCCTAACCTTACCGAATTTCGTGGGATGTCAGGTAGCTGGGCAAAGTCACTTATGAATAAAAGTGACTTTGCCCAGCTACCTGACATCCCACGAAATTTGGTTAGGATAGGGATCCGGTTGATGATTGCCCACAAAAGTTAGTACGGTTATTGGCTCTGGTTATAGCTCCAGTCGGCCTAATCAATCACTGGCAAAGCTCGCCTCTAGGTTTCATACGTTGGCTTACCTGGTGGTATTTAAAGCCACCTAGCTGCGGACTAGAAAAACAACGTTTAACCTGGCAAGGATGGAAGCCTACACATCTGTACATAGCCGTAGCGAAAATAACACATTTATAGTGGTTTAAAACAAAATGACGTGGGATTTGAAGCATCCACCCTTCGGAATTGGAAAGATACAAGGTATTTGTATCATAAACAGTGATATTTTTTAGAAATTTTATTAAGAAAAACTAAAAGCCCGCTCTACTTACAAATACCCAACATATCGGCGGTACAAAATTACCGAAAATGTTGACGCGCCCTAACAGCAAATAAAATTCATGGTTGCTTTAATAATAGCTTAATAATAGCTTTAATAATTGCTTTAATATAAAATAAATAAATTCACATTAAGAGTCTACCCACTCAGTAACAAGACTGATTTTCATTGGGGGACATTAATTTAAAGCGACTAAACCAACCTTGTAGGTTCCGAACATCATCGACGAGTGAGCGATAAGCAATCAAAGATCGACATTTCAAATACAAAACATATGAATCAGTGATTGGACAGTGCGAACACCTGCGGACAGATGGCGGAATCAACAAGGCCGTCTCGGAACAACTTTGAATTTATTGAGTGCTTCGTTGCTAGGACGGCTCCAAAGTCACCGTTTACTTATTCCAGAGACAGGAAATAATGGAATTGAATCCTTATTAGAAGTTAAAAAACTTCTGCCTGAACCAGGATTTGAAACCGGTACCTTCTGCTTTGGAAGCAGGGATGTTAACCACTGGACCAACGAGCCACCTGACTGGCTCAAGAAAGTCTGGATTTTATTCCAGCCCATCGTTCAAAACCAGCGAGGGAATGAAGTCCGTCTCCCTAACCAGGTATTGAAGGTATAGTAGAGGATTAATTACCGTCAAGTAGGGAAGGTCTGGTTGAGCTTGCAGCCTCCTGTACAAATACTCGAACCACTTAAGTGCAGCCAGCCAGGGGATGTAGTCCTTCTCCCTCACAAGGTAGCGGCTCAGGGCGAGCGGAACGCAGTAGCTGACATGGCCGGCTCCCGCCATGCTAAATGCGTCATCAATAAGCTGGGCTCGGTTCACGGCAGGAATACTCTTGAACTTGTCGCTGTTTAGGAAGTTGCTCAGTAACATCCAGTTGTGGCCATCGTAGTTGACACGGTAGTAGCCTGAAAGTGGCGGTCACCTTGTTATCGCAACATCTGTGTGGAGGTCACTGGAGGTCACAGTAGGACCGCAGCACAGTCGTTCATGTGACGTGTATGTTGAATAGGACCCACATGTCCTGCGAGGCGCCTAGACATGTTGTGTTCCAAGGGTTACCTGTGACCTGTATGTTGAATAGGACCCACATGTCCTGCGAGGCGCCTAGACATGTTGTGTTCCAAGGGTTACCTGTGACCTGTATGTTGAATAGGACCCACATGTCCTGCGAGGCACCTAGACATGCTGTGTTCCAAGGGTTACTTGTGACCTGTATGTTGAATAGGACCCACATGTCCTGCGAGGCGCCTAGACATGTTGTGTTCCAAGGGTTACCTGTGACCTGTATGTTGAATAGGACCCTCATGTCCTGCGAGGCGCCTAGACATGTTGTGTTGCAAGGGTTACCTGTGATCTGTATGTTGAATAGGACCCACATGTCCTGCGAGGCGCCTAGACATGTTGTGTTGCAAGGGTTACCTGTGACCTGTATGTTGAAAAGGACCCACATGTCCTGCGAGGCGCCTAGACATGTTGTGTTCCAAGGGTTACCTGTGACCTGTATGTTGAATAGGACCCACATGTCCTGCGAGGCGCCTAGACATGTTGTGTTCCAAGGGTTACCTGTGACCTGTATGTTGAATAGGACCCACATGTCCTGCGAGGCGCCTAGACATGTTGTGTTCCAAGGGTTACCTGTGACCTGTATGTTGAATAGGACCCACATGTCCTGCGAGGCGCCTAGACATGTTGTGTTCCAAGGGTTACCTGTGACCTGTATGTTGAATAGGACCCACATGTCCTGCGAGGCGCCTAGACATGCTGTGTTCCAAGGGTTACCTGTGACCTGTATGTTGAATAGGACCCACATGTCCTGCGAGGCGCCTAGACATGTTGTGTTCCAAGGGTTACCTGTGACCTGTATGTTGAATAGGACCCACATGTCCTGCGAGGCGCCTAGACATGCTGTGTTCCAAGGGTTACCTGTGACCTGTATGTTGAATAGGACCCACATGTCCTGCGAGGCGCCTAGACATGTTGTGTTCCAAGGGTTACCTGTGACCTGTATGTTGAATAGGACCCTCATGTCCTGCGAGGCACCTAGGCATGTTGTGTTCCAAGGGTTACCTGTGACCTGTATGTTGAATAGGACCCACATGTCCTGCGAGGCGCCTAGACATGTTGTGTTCCAAGGGTTACCTGTGACCTGTATGTTGAATAGGACCCACATGTCCTGCGAGGCGTCTAGACATGTTGTGTTCCAAGGGTTACCTGTGACGTGTATGTTGAATAGGACCCACATGTCCTGCGAGGCGCCTAGACATGTTGTGTTCCAAGTGTTACCTGTGACCTGTATGTTGAATAGGACCCACATGTCCTGCGAGGCGCCTAGACATGCTGTGTTCCAAGGGTTACCTGTGACCTGTATGTTGAATAGGACCCACATGTCCTGCGAGGCGCCTAGACATGTTGTGTTCCAAGGGTTACCTGTGACCTGTATGTTGAATAGGACCCACATGTCCTGCGAGGCGCCTAGACATGTTGTGTTCCAAGGGTTACCTGTGACCTGTATGTTGAATAGGACCCACATGTCCTGCGAGGCGCCTAGACATGTTGATCTCCAAGGGTTACCTGTGACCTGTATGTTGAATAGGACCCACATGTCCTGCGAGGCGCCTAGACATGTTGTGTTCCAAGGGTTACCTGTGACCTGTATGTTGAATAGGACCCACATGTCCTGCGAGGCGCCTAGACATGTTGTGTTCCAAGGGTTACCTGTGACCTGTATGTTGAATAGGACCCACATGTCCTGCGAGGCGTCTAGACATGTTGTGTTCCAAGGGTTACCTGTGACCTGTATGTTGAATAGGACCCTCATGTCCTGCGAGGCGCCTAGACATGTTGTGTTCCAAGGGTTACCTGTGACCTGTATGTTGACTAGGACCCACATGTCCTGCGAGGCGCCTAGGCATGTTGTGTTCCAAGGGTTACCTGTGACCTGTATGTTGAATAGGACCCACATGTCCTGCGAGGCGCCTAGGCATGTTGTGTTCCAAGGGTTACCTGTGACCTGTATGTTGAATAGGACCCACATGTCCTGCGAGGCGCCTAGACATGTTGTGTTGCAAGGGTTACCTGTGACCTGTATGTTGACTAGGACCCACATGTCCTGCGAGGCGCCTAGACATGTTGTGTTCCAAGGGTTACCTGTGACCTGTATGTTGAATAGGACCCACATGTCCTGCGAGGCGCCTAGGCATGTTGTGTTCCTAGGGTTACCTGTGACCTGTATGTTGAATAGGACCCACATGTCCTGCGAGGCGCCTAGACATGTTGTGTTCCAAGGGTTACCTGTGACCTGTATGTTGAATAGGACCCACATGTCCTGCGAGGCACCTAGACATGTTGTGTTGCAAAGGTTACCTGTGACCTGTATGTTGAATAGGACCCACATGTCCTGCGAGGCGCCTAGGCCAGGGATCACCAGCTCGCTGTCACTGGGCTTGAGCCATCGCTTTGTGTTCGTGGACGTAAAGTCGGGCTTCCTCTGTGTTGTGAAGGTCAACGGGACGAACCATTTGGGCTTGTACGTCGTATGCTCGAAGATATAGGTGAGAAATTGTCTCTGTGAAGAAAATGTTCACTTCAATTGATGACATAATTAAGTAATTCCATTACGGAAACCCTCCCTGTGACGAGAACGAGTATAGTTGGCTCAACGTAAGTCTTCTCGTGCTTACGACCTAAGGGTTGGAATTCATAGTCGGCCCCTACACCTAGGGGCACCCATTGTTGCTATGGATTTGTTTTGTTTATGGGAAATAACATGCAAACAATTGTTACCTTGGTAACAATGGGCGCCCCTAAGTGTAGGGGCCGACTATGAATTCCAACCCTAGTCGAGTCTAATGGTACCAAGTACCAACTTAACTGTCTACTAATATAGTTCTACCATCTAATTGAAACAGGTTTTACGACGTTCCGTTGGTTACCTGGAACGGTGAACGAGGCTTATTAGGCTTGTTCACTCCACTCACTGGAAGGCTGCACTCACGAGTGTACAAAACAACGTTAGGAATTGGTAGATTTTCGTTGTATTTGCACGCGTGAAATGGGCGGTATATAAGAGCCAATGGGCGGTATATAAGAGCCAATGGGCGGTATATAAGAGCCAATGGGCGGTATATAAGAGCCAATGGGCGGTATATAAGAGCCAATGGGCGGTATATAAGAGCCAAAGGGCGGTATATAAGAGCCAATGGGCGGTATATAAGAGCCAATGGGCGGTATATAAGAGCCAATGGGCGGTATATAAGAGCCAAAGGACGGTATATAAGAGCCAATGGGCGGTATATAAGAGCCAATGGGCGGTATATAAGAGCCAATGGGCGGTATATAAGAGCCAATGGGCGGTATATAAGAGCCAATGGGCGGTATATAAGAGCCAATGGGCGGTATATAAGAGCCAATGGGCGGTATATAAGAGCCAAAGGGCGGTATATAAGAGCTAAAGGACGGTATATAAGAGCCAATGGGCGGTATATAAGAGCCAATGGGCGGTATATAAGAGCCAATGGGCGGTATATAAGAGCCAAAGGGCGGTATATAAGAGCCAATGGGCGGTATATAAGAGCCAATGGGCGGTATATAAGAGCCAATGGGCGGTATATAAGAGCCAAAGGGCGGTATATAAGAGCTAAAGGACGGTATATAAGAGCCAATGGGCGGTATATAAGAGCCAATGGGCGGTATATAAGAGCCAATGGGCGGTATATAAGAGCCAAAGGGCGGTATATAAGAGCCAATGGGCGGTATATAAGAGCCAATGGGCGGTATATAAGAGCCAATGGGCGGTATATAAGAGCCAATGGGCGGTATATAAGAGCCAATGGGCGGTATATAAGAGCCAATGGGCGGTATATAAGAGCCAAAGGGCGGTATATAAGAGCCAATGGGCGGTATATAAGAGCCAATGGGCGGTATATAAGAGCCAATGGGCGGTATATAAGAGCCAATGGGCGGTATATAAGAGCCAATGGGCGGTATATAAGAGCCAATGGGCGGTATATAAGAGCCAATGGGCGGTATATAAGAGCCAATGGGCGGTATATAAGAGCCAATGGGCGGTATATAAGAGCCAATGGGCGGTATATAAGAGCCAAAGGACGGTATATAAGAGCCAATGGGCGGTATATAAGAGCCAATGGGCGGTATATAAGAGCCAAAGGACGGTATATAAGAGCCAATGGGCGGTATATAAGAGCCAAAGGGCGGTATATAAGAGCCAATGGGCGGTATATAAGAGCCAAAGGACGGTATATAAGAGCCAATGGGCGGTATATAAGAGCCAATGGGCGGTATATAAGAGCCAATGGGCGGTATATAAGAGCCAATGGGCGGTATATAAGAGCCAAAGGACGGTATATAAGAGCCAATGGGCGGTATATAAGAGCCAAAGGGCGGTATATAAGAGCCAATGGGCGGTATATAAGAGCCAAAGGGCGGTATATAAGAGCCAAAGGACGGTATATAAGAGCCAATGGGCGGTATATAAGAGCCAAAGGACGGTATATAAGAGCCAATGGGCGGTATATAAGAGCCAAAGGACGGTATATAAGAGCCAATGGGCGGTATATAAGAGCCAAAGGACGGTATATAAGAGCCAATGGGCGGTATATAAGAGCCAAAGGACGGTATATAAGAGCCAATGGGCGGTATATAAGAGCCAAAGGACGGTATATAAGAGCCAATGGGCGGTATATAAGAGCCAATGGGCGGTATATAAGAGCCAAAGGACGGTATGCAAATAACTTACGTTGGGGCGAGTAGTTGGGCAAAACTACGCACAATATCTTAAAAATGGCCACACTAGTGTGTGCTGGAAGTGAGCGCCTACTTCGTGTATGTGGTGGCTATGGGTAGGTTCCGAAACCAGCTGAATATACCATTTCCGTGCTGAGGCCATTCCGTAACCTGCTGGAATTCATAGGCTGAGCGTTCCGTTACTTCCTGAGCCAACATATCCAGCATCATCGGTTTGATCGAGGGCATCTGCCAGCATTCACAAACCATGGCGGCGTTTTCCAAATGCAATTATTTAAAAGCTTGTCAAATTGTCTGGAATTGTGTAATTTCAGTTTCACCGTCATTTACACCACGCTTTGCAGGATTTTTGCTCTTTCATTCGGTATTCGTTTTATTGGGAAACGATTAGAATATTGTGTTTTTAATTTCAGTACACACTTTAAGCGTGCATTTCCTCCATCTTTTCGCTTGTAGGTTTTCCGAAACAATTAACAAAATGTGACGCTGGGATGTGGGAGCTGATGCTGGAACCCCATCATTTACAGGAGGTTTCGGAATGTACCCTATTTGTATTATGAAGTGGTGTCGGGTGAGTTCATTGCGCCAGCTGTTACTCCAATGCGCAGCGGAATGGGCTAAGACACTTCAGGACAGTGTGTGAATAAGCATAGAAGGCCTAAGACGTCCTGAGAAACAATGATTCGCGTTGTCATTGATAAATGTGGTAATGAACAGTGAAGGATTAGACTCATCTAGAGTCATCCCCATACTCCGTGGAATGTGGTTTGGATTTTTGGTTGTTGGTGAGTTATCAAATATTTAAATATTTATTCGTTCACAACTACACTGTATAGTTTGGTTAGCCGAACGGTTCTCCAACGAAAGTTAGCATTCAGAACTAAACCCTTGTTATGTTCTTTGTTCATTGAATGTTGTTGATGTTTAATGTCATGTTTTTTTAATCGCCTCATCGCACATTCTCTCCGGCGACGGAAATGTTTCAAATTTACTCAAATTCTCTCGGCCCATCGGTGATTGACTGGATATAAGCCTTCTTTTGTCCGTCTCTAAAAACAAGGATTTCCGTTTGAAGGGTTCTATTCAACTCCACGTGGAGTGTTTTCTCTTTTTGGCGAACAGTTAGCCTACGGCAGGTAAGATTTACACAAAACAAAACTTACCTGGCGGACGATTCGTAGATCTTACGGAGGGGAACCGTATGAGCAACTGAACTATTTACGGTATGGTATAGTAGTATATAAGCGAACGAATGTTAAATGCCCAAGTAGAGCCAGTTGCTTGTTGTTGTTGTGAGTTGTAAGATAAATAAATTGCTATTTTCCTTACAACGAAAATAGCTCACAATAGTTTTAAGAAAATTCAATAAAATAATAATAATCTAACATGGCGTCACAACAAACAAGGAAACGACGCTACTAATAAACTAAGTTGTGTATTACGTAAGTAATTAGTTGCGGTATGATTTACAGCGAGCAATGATCGGTGTTTTGATGACGCACTCCACAACTAGGTCATAGCACGTCGGAGCGTCAAATAATTACAGTCAATAATATACATTGCAGATTCCCAAAAATAGTGTTGGAGCCACAGCCGCCTCATGGATGCTTTAGTCACAGCTGGGCGGGTCGGGACCTATCAGAGAGTGGCTTCTTGAAATACTGGCAGGTGGTTGGTGAAACCCCCCCTCATCCATGACGGTAGCATCCACAAAGTTACTGTGTTGGCCTTTTAGCAGCATTCCACGTTACCAAGAATTGAAAACCTAGTATTGTCTATACTAGGAAAACGCTCTGTGTGACGCGTTGATAAGCGAGCGCGTTCATTTCTACTAACTTTCTGGCGAAAAGTTTGCAAAGCGAATAAAAACAACAATTCAAGAATGCGCAAAGCAACCAACTTTCTAATTTCCGTAGCTATTATATTTCCCGATATTGTTGAATGCTGTGCAATGTGCGTTGCTAAGAATTGTTGTCATTTCGTATTGGCTATATTCACGTGACGTCACTGACATTGTTGGCGGCCATATTCCCGTACACGAAGTCATTGTGGTAGACTAACAAATGACTGTATTGCATACAGAGAATAGTGTTTTGAACACGTTCCGCCACGGTTACTAACACTTATTGACAGCAATAATAATGTATTTTCTGCCTCTAATACGTATCAGATCGCGTTTAAATTAGTAAATATTTTGTGACCGGACAAAAATTTACTATAATATAATTACCTCACATTTTGTCGTTGATGTGTTTCAGAAAAATATTTTGGAGTAACTTTTGTCTCACTATGCCAATACTCATCAGATCGCCATAAAATGAACATATTTGTGTGTGAGTGGAAAACTATTTATAAAAATTTGGCTATCTCACATTTTGCCGCCATTTTGTTTCAGAAAAATATTTTACAGTAACTATGGTGTAACTTTGTAACTTTTCGAACGTTTTTGCCACAAAACTACACACCTTAAATTTACATCGAGGCTTGTGGATGGTCCAAATTTCAAGCTGATCGGACTTTCCGTTCGGCTGCTATCGACAGAGATTAAAAAAAAGCAGAACAGAACGAAGTGCCATAAAGGTAAAGAGTTTAAGTAGGTACTTAGGGGAGATTATTGATGAACACCTGACTTTTACTCGCCATATTGATTTTATAAATAAAAAAGTAAATAAAAAGCTGGGTTTTTTGACGAGAATTTCGAAGGGTCTCTCACTTTGGGTGAGAAATATTATTTTTAAAACTATTATTATGCCACATATTACTTATTGTTCAACCGTATTGTGGGGTATTTTTAATAAGGACATGTATGTGCTTCAAAAGCTTCAAAATCGTGGCATACGGATAGTACTGCGGTGTAATAGAAGAACTCCCATTAAAGTGATGCTAGAAATGTTGAATTGGCAAAGTATTGAACAAAAAATAGCTATGAGTGTTTTGATAATTATTTACAAGATGGTACGAAGGAATGGGCCGGTTAATTTTATCAATGAGACGCACTCCCATGATACAAGAGGAAGTAGCATATGTTAGTTGTGACACGTAAAAATAAGACAAAGTCACAAAAATCTTTATTTTATTCAGGTTTTATATTGTTTAATAAAGTGTTGAAAAAAAATAAGATGACAAGAGATGATGTTTTAAGATACTCGCTGAATACTTTTAAAGGTGTGTGTGCCACCTTTGTTGACAATAAATTTGCATAATTTTATCTGTATATGTAATGTGTGTAATGGATGCCTATAATTATTGTCCAGGTTGTTAATAATTGTTAATGATGTAATTGTAATGTATAGTAGCTAGTGCAGCTAAAATAAAGAACATTATTATTAGTATTTTTATTATTATTATTATTACTATTATTATTATTATTATTATTATTATTATTATTATTATTATAATTATTATTATTAGTATTAATATTATTATTATTATTATTATTATTATTATTATTATTATTATTATTATTATTATTATTATTATTATTATTATTGTTATTATTTTATTGTTGCAATACATACAAACTCGGTCAAAACCGGCATAAACATGTTGTACGGACACAAATGTCAAGTATTTCCATGTGTTTACCTTATTAAAATCTACTTAGAACTACTTAATATATCTTCTTCTTCTTCTTCTTCTTCTTCTTCTTCTTCTTCTTCTTCTTCTTCTTCTTCTTCTTCTTCTTCTTCTTCTTCTGCTTCTCAAATGCCCACATTTGGCTATACTACTTAATATATCATTGTCCACATTATTTTTTCCAAACCGAACTGTGGATGCTATGTACGGTCGTGGCCGATTTGTACTCATCCCAGCATTCGCTCTTTGTACGGTGGAAACCACGAAAACCACCATCGGGATGGAGAACTTCTTGAAGTCTTTATTCTTCTTAGTTCAAAAATTTTCGCACTATCCTACACGTGTTCAAAATAATTGCTTTTTGCATCTCGATGTATATGTTCGGTTGGAGACCAATTAGTTTAATACTGTCATGGAGTTTACGTGGAACAATGCCATTTGCTGATATAATTAACGGTATAACAGTTACATTATTCTGCTTCCATAACCTTTTTATTTCAATAGATAATTCCTTATATCTGTTTATCTTTTCCCGCCAAGTTGTCTCTACATTGTGCTTAAAGGGACGGCAACATCAATTAAAATCGTTTCTTGTTTCTTCTTGTCAATAAATATAATATCCGGTCTATTGTGATGTATGGTTTGGTCTGTAATAACTGCCCGGTCGTAATATAATTTGTAGTCTTTACTATCTAATACCTTTTCAGGCTTGTATTTGTAATACGCAGTGGTTGTGTTTATAAGTTTATACTTCATGGCTAATTTTTGATGTACAATGTTTGCAACTCGGTTATGCCTATGAAGATAATCTGTTTGACAAAGCATTTTGCACCCAGATACGATATGTTCAATTGTTTCGCCGTTCAAATTACATTTTCTACATTTATCTTCCACTGTGACGTCTTTCAGTATGTATTTTTTGTAATTGTTAGTCTTGATTACTTTATCTTGAATAGCGATCATAAATCCCTCTGTTTCGCTGAAAATGTCCCCGGACGTTAACCATTTGTTCGATGCTACCCTATCGACGCTATCCTTAAGAAGTTCTTTATAATGTCTGCTATGTAACGTCTTTTCTGATATTCTGATCTCTTTTGCTGTGTCAGAATTTAGTTTTTGAAGCAAGTTTAAATTTCCGTCATTTAAATTGAGGGGAAAAAGCGACTTGTCTGCCGATACTATAGCTCTATGAAGTTGTGAATGTGGGCATTTTGTATAAAAGTACTTTCTTAGAATTTCAATTTGTTTATAATATAAATTGTTTAAATCAATCAAGCCTCTTCCCCCCTTTTCTCTAGGTAGAGTCACTCGTTCTATTGCTGACTTAGGGTGATGACTTCTGTATTTGGTGAATGTTGTGCGGGTGAGAATTTCTAGGGCATGAAGTTCTGTCTGTGTCCAGTTAATAATTCCAAATGAATATGTAAGTACCGGTAAAGCATAAGTGTTAATTGCTTTGATCTTGTTTTTACCATTCAATTGTGTTTTAAAAAATGCATCCTATTCGTTTCTTGTATGCAGAAATTAGTTTACTTTTCATCAGTTTATGATCAATTCGTTTAGCCTGCGCATATCCTAGATATTTGTATATGTCTTCTTCGTCCATTACTCCAATCCGGTTGTCTTCGTCAATTTCAAACTCTTCTAATTTCGTAATCTTTCCTTTGATGACATGAAGTGACTTACATTTATCAATTCCAAAATCCATACGTATATCTCTACTGAATTCTCACGTTGAGTTAAGAAGATTCGTCATGTGTGTCGCATTTAAAGCATATAGCTTGAGATCGTCCATGTAGAATAGATGTGAAAGTGTGTGGCAAACCGTATTACCGTCCTTTATCTTGAAACCATGTGTAGATTTGTTTAGTATATGAGATAATGGATTTAATGAAAGACAAAACCATAACGCACTAAACGAGTCACCTTGAAAAATACCTCGTCGGATGTTAACTGGGTCAGTACATATCTGCTCTTTGCTACGTTTAACTTTAATGTTGTTTTCCAACTCGTCATCGCTGTCCGCAAAAAGTTTACTATCAATGGGTTTACTTTATAAATTTCCAGTATCTGTATTAGCCACGAATGTGGTGACGAATCATACGCTTTCTTGTAATCAATATAGCTAACGTGAATGTTTCTCTTCTTGTTGAAAGCTTGGTTCATTACAACAGAATCGATCATTAATTGTTCCTTACACCCTTGCGACAATTTACGACATCCCTTTTGTTCTTCAGCTAATATATTGTGTTCTTCGCAGTGACTATATATTTTATTTGTTATGCACGATGTCAAGATTTTGTATATAGTAGGTAAGCATGTAATTGGTCTATATTTACTTGGATTTTTGGTGTCATTATCTTTTGGTTTAAGAAATGTTATTCCTTCAGTAAAGAAATCTGGTAAATCCTTGTCTCCTAATATAAATTCATTAAGACATTTAGCAATCTGGGTGTGCATGTTTGAAAACTTCTTGTACCAAAAATTTTGAATGTTATCGTTACCGGGTGCTTTCCAATTATGAGTATTTCGTATCGTTGATTTTATATCATTTACACTGATGCCATCAAATGTCATTTCTTCGATATCACTCATTACCTCAATTTCATCTTGAATCCATGTTGCATTGTGATTATGCATTAATGGGTTACTCCATATCCCACCCCAAAACTGCTCAATCTCTGTCTTCGATGGTATACCATTTCCTACTATTTCTTCTTTGTTGTTAATTTTCTGATAGAATTCTTTTTCTTTTTCTTTAAACATTTCGTTTTGTTCTTTTCTATCACTACACTCTTTATATCTTCGTAGTCTTTTGGCTAATGCACTTACTTTTTGCTTTAGAGTATCCAAATATTAGTTTGTAGCCTCGTTCGGTGTTTCATGTATAGTATGGATTTTAAACCTTTCAAATATGTGTTGGCAATATTGTAATATCTTTTTAGAACTATTACCCATCCTGAATTGTTCTAATCTCCCAATATCTCTCCTTAACTCGTTGATGCGTTTGACTAATCTTCGTTCCCATTTTGGAGTCTTATTTGTTTTTATGTTCTGAGAATGTACCAACTTTATTTTTAATCCTAATTGTCTGACCACTGCTACGGCTTCACAATATATTGCTGCATGCACTTCCTCAAACGACAATTCTTTCTTCGCGTAATCTAACAATATATGTGCGTTCATTACGTGTTTTACTATGTCCATTTGCTTAGACTGTTTAGGTTTAGGAATTCTAGGTCTCCTGTTCGGTTCTATATGTGCAAATTCTGACAAAGCATTTTCAAAAGCTAAATGTAATATGTTCTTTAACTCGTCTATTTCTTGTGTGTTCCCTCTTGTATTCTCTTCTTGTTCAATTTTATTTAAAGGTGGATGTTGGTGATGTACCTCTTGTGTGTTCTGACCTTCTGGTAGATCTACTTGTTCCATTAATTCTTGTCGTAGATGGTCATCGTTTCTTGATGCTTCCATGATGTGCTCCTCGTTCGCCAAATCCTCTTCATTTTCTTGATCCATTTGTAGTTCTTCCTCTACTTCATGTCTTATTACGTTCAATAGATTAAATGGTAGCATACCATTACTTACAATTATTCTCCTTTGGTCTGCTACTCTTTGTTCGGTTACATCTACTAATGGGTATTCACGTGTAAACGCTCGGTGCAGTTCTTGTCGATATCCAACTAATCTAGTTTCTAATAACGTAATTCTATAGTAGTTGCGCATCGCACAAATGTTCATATTATCTGTCCATTTGATACGCTGCCTCATTCTTCCAGATTTGGTGGTCTGTTGCGATAATACATCAGAAGCATCCATAGGCTGTTTGTTTATTTACTAAATGTCAAATGTTCATTGTCCTGTCAAACTAAGTTCTTTGTCACACAAAGTTAATATTGTTTTTCAAAGAAATCAAAGCACTTAATGTCACACTTTTCTTTACACTCACAAGTTGGCCGTGCCCCGTCAATAAATAACACACGCAATTACAAGGCGCTGAGTTGGAGTTGAATGACAGTTTCAAATTTCACAGATTTTTACGACGAAATCTTCTTAATTCTGGAAACAAATAAAAAGTGCTTAGATACAACCGTAAAACATATATCTAGTTACAATATTATCGAATCAAATTATAAGTACAAGACCTTGACGTGTCCAGATCCAGCTTCAATCTGTCAAAATCAACACTAAATTCAACTGTTCCTATGTTTCTCAAGCAAGGCCCTGGACTAAAATGTAAGCCTACAAAATTAAACTTCTATTTATATACAAAGTAATGGATACTGGTACTTCCCTTTATGTCTCCTTGTACTAAATCACTCGTAGATCTCAATGCCGTGAAAATTGTTGGTTGATTACAGCTTTTTCCCTTTGAAATGTGATATATTACCAGCAGCGACTGGGAACGTGTAGACTTTTATTATTATTATTAATATAATTATTATTATTATTTTATTGAATGTATCACAATCATACAATCTCGGTCAAAACCGGCGTTAACATGTTATACGGACGTAATGTCAAGTATTTCCATGTGTCTACCTTATTTAACTTCACTAATCACATATTACTAGTTAAAACAGTCATCAATCTCGGTCAAAGCCGGTGTTTACATGTTATAGGCCTCCGACGTAGACTGTGGTACGCTCTAGCGGCGAAAAAGTGCCCTTTTGAGTGTGTAACTCCCAAGGTCTACTGGATTCACTCTCGCGCGCGCTGCGCGCACGCTACAAGCGATCTAGTGGACCTTGTGTAACTCCGAGGCTCCCGCGCATCAAGATGGCTACTTTACAGATAAATTAAACTATGTGTTGTGTCGTAAGATGCTCGTGTTCGCCAACAAGAAATGAAACAATATCCATGTATGCATTTCCAAATGAAAAACAGCAAAAGAACAGTAGACAACAGTGGATTTAAGCTGTTAAAAGAATCATACTTGACTCACTGCATCAACACTTTGTTTACATTTTCTGGTCACGTCATTGCAGTGGCTGGAGCCTAGTCCTAACCAATAAACCTTTTGTAAATAATTAGTAGACAAATGTACTTTGAAGTTAACATTGTAAAAATACAAAATTACCTATTGCTAAAGAATTAAGCCCTATTCCCGATCTTGGTTAAATTTTTTTAGGCCTACGCCACGAACATTAATAACAGCTGTCAGAATTCCTACTTCATCTAGGCCAAATCTAGGCGTAGGCCTAGGCTAGCAAACAGTTTGTTGGCGGGAAGAAGATTTACGCAGGCCTACATGATAGTCCTACATGATAGTCCATCATACCTTCCAGTTCCCACACTATCAATATTGCCAAAGTGGTGTTGTTCTCTCATAGGCTCGTGTAACATGTATGTACTGCCATGAAGCATGGACCTAGTGTAGGGTACGGTGAGTCAAGATTTGGTTGAGAAAGCCTGGGTCGTCACCCAATAGAAAAATGTTCTTAGAAAGATGGAGAAGTTTTTCTGTTGGCCTACTAGGGCCTATCCTGTATTTTGTATTAAGAATTACAGGATTGGTTACTTTTGGTGTTCAAGTGTCCTAATTTTACTAAACAAAGTGTAGGCCTACACATCAAAGGTCTAGGCCTACCCGTCATGCATTATGAACTCATAATGGTTACATTCTACATTGATCTGACAGGTGACTTTGTGACTGTATATGTCTTTGGATTTGAAGTAGGCCTAGGCTAGGAGCTATATTACATTTGATACACGGAAATATAAGCCTAAACCCTACAGTGAATTACCCGCGTAGTTTTGTAAATGAACGGTGCGAGTTTTGAACACTTTTTACTGCCAGACAAAACTCGCCCTCTTACCTCGCATTGTCCGTCTTTAAATCTATAGTCTGCAAAATCTATTAGGCCTACATGATTTCTCACGTAAAGTAACTTTCCACGGCTTAAACGCATACAAGATAATGTTAAAATTCGAAAATACACAACTGCTGACAGCTCTGGATTACATGCATTTAGATAGGCGAAGTTTTCGCGCGGTTTCAAATTACACACTCGTTAGGACGCGACTTTGCCGGTAGGAGAAAAACAGTGGCGCTGCCATCGGCTATGTCGGAGGCCTATACGGACAATACAGATGTAATGTCAAGTATTTCCATGAGGTACCTTGTTCAACTTCAGTCGTTACTGTCTTATTAGTACTTGTTCATAGTATACACTGCATAATGATCGTATTTGCGTTGTCTTTTCGTGTGTCGTCTTTGCGACGTGTTACTGTGTGTACGGTCGTGGCCGATTCCTCGATGCCATCCTAGTAATTCTACTCTATGGACAATGGAAAACCACGAAAACCATGTCAGGATGGATGTTGTCTCGAAGGATTCACTCTCATAAGTTTAAACTAGTTCTAAACGTTCTTCGGTATGTTAATGTTCACGTCATGTTCTGTCAAAATTATTCGTTTTGTTGTTTCGAAAAGTCAATGCACTTAGTCGATACACTTCCCAGTTTGATCGAAAGTCCACTATTATTCCCTTCAACGTCCTGGATTACGAGTCCTCTCGCGATTCCCCTGGTGAGGTCTCGTATTATTATTATTATAATTATTATTTTATTGATTGTATCACAATCATACAATCTCGGTCAAAACCGGTGTTAACATGTTATACGGACGTAATGTCAAGTATTTCCATGTGTCTACATTATTTAACTTCACTAATCACATGTTACTAGTGTAAACAGTCATCAATCTCGGTCAAAGCCGGTGTTTACATGTTATACGGACAATACAGATGTAATGTCAAGTATTTCCATGAGGTTTTTTGTTCAACTTCAGTCGTTACTGTCTTATCAGTACTTGTTCATAGTATACACTGCATAATGATATGATCTTATTTGCGTTGTCTTCGTGTGTGTCTTCTTTGCGTCGTGTTACTGTGTGTACGGTCGTGGCCGATTTCTCGATGCCATCCTAGTAATTCTACTCTATGGACAATGGAAAACCACGAAAACCATATCAGGATGGATGTTGTCTCGAAGGATTCACTCTCATAAGTTTAAACTAGTTCTAAATGTTTTTCGGTATGTTAATGTTCACGTCATGTTCTGTCAAAATTATTTTCTATAACAGCTGTCAAAGTTCGTTTTGTTGTTTCGAGAAGTCAATGCACTCAGTCGATACACTTCCCAGTTTGATCGAAAGTCCACTATTATTTCCCTTCAACGTCCTTGATACGAGTCCTCTCGCGATTCCCCTGGTGAGGTCTCGTCGAACTCCAGAACCGCGCGCGCTGTTAGCGGCAAATTTGTTGACTGCCATCTCGTAAATTTCCAATTACTTCTCAGATTTCAAAGACGAAAAGTCCTCTCAATTCTGAAAAGATTGAAAAGTGCTTACGTACTACAGCTAATACATCTAACTGTATTCATATAATCTTGGTAAATTATGTGTAATGAATAATATGAACTAAATCTACGCCCATATTGACCTAATTTGTCTGCCAAAATTATCTACCTTCATTTGTTCCTATGTTAAACAAAACGGAGTCCCGACTATCTCGGAACAACCACTTAATACTAAATTTAACTATTATTTATTTGAATTTAAATGCAAACTAGTACTTCCCTTCAATTTCCCTCGTAGTAGACATCTTATGGAACACCCCTATGTCAAAGACTGGGACCGATTCTTCCTTCTATCATAGAAATTACATTTTTAAATAAGGAGCAAATTTTGACGTGACTCTCCTAAGGAGTGTGGCAGAAGTGACCAAGATTGATAAGATAAGGAGCTCAAAGATAAGGAAGGAACTTGGAGTGGAGAGTCTAAACTTTAATCTGGGAAAAGAAAGATTGCGGTGGTTTGGCCACATGAAAAGAATGCAGGAAGACAGGATCCCGAAAATTGAGTTTGAGAAAGAAGCTGGGAAAAAGAAAAGAAAGAAGGGAAGACCAAGACTGAGGTGGGAAGAAGTGATAGCAATGGACGTGGAAAGAAGAAATGCAACTTGGGAAGAGGTCAATCAGGAACGATGGTGGGAAGATAGAAAAGTATGGACAGAATTTGTAGAAAGAGCAGAGGAAGAAGAAAGTGAAGAGGAGGAGCCGGAGGAAGTTAACATGAGGGAAGCGTCAGGCATGGCCAGCCGGCTTCGATGTACCTAGGGGCCAGAATATGATGGGATTAAGTTCCTATCCCCTACCCGACTTCATTGTTGGACACAGGGAGCAGATATAAACAAAAATTATTATTATTATTATTATTAAAGGTCTAATGGAGACGCTCGCTTCGCTCGCTCAATTATCATGACAACAACGACAATGCGATGTATAGCTTAAGAATATAAAACCTACTTATTGAAACGAAGGCCAGTGTAGGGCACAGTGCCCTCTTTAGCCAGATGATCGTTGAATGATAATGAGGAAAAGAGGAGGGGAAGCCTGGTACCGGCACGTAGCCTACTCCGGTTGAAAAGTACCAATGGGACCATCGGCTTAACGTCCCATCCGAAAGGACAGTGTAACTTTAAACAGTCATATAGGTTCCTCCACTAACCTGGACTGCCGAGCAGTTGACGAGAAGAACGAAGCTGTTTCGCAAGCTTTCGAACCCTAAAATCTGCTCTAACCAACGGTAACCAGTGTTTCGGAGGAGAGTGGTCACCCATCCAGCTCCTGACCTAGCCCGAGTGTGCTTAACTTCGGTGTTCGTGCGGGAACCGGCTAAGCGACCGCGTCTAAACTCTTGGCAAATTATACATAAACGTGCATCATCCCCTAAGAAGTGACAACCACTGAAATGAACCCTGCAACCCCCAAACACTTACTTGTGTGACCCTGGCCGACGACTCTTGGTAGTTCCGCTCGACGTGAATCATAGGGAAGCCCTTTAACTCAGTCCATGTCTTCATCACGGCCACGAGATTGAAGAAGGTACTTCCTTCAGGGTTGTCTTTTCCCAACTGCTCCATCATGTGTGAGAACAGGATATCAGGCGTGCCCGTGCTGTAGCTCCTGTCAGACAAACTACACATTAAGAGAGAGAGATACTCTTGGTATAATAGACAGGTAACATGTGTGAGAACAGGATATCAGGCGTGCCTGTGCTGTAGCTCCTGTCAGACAAACTACACATTAAGAGAGAGAGATACTCTTGGTATAATAGACAGGTAACATGTGTGAGAACAGGATATCAGGCGTGCCCGTGCTGTAGCTCCTGTCAGACAAACTACACATTAAGAGAGAGAGATACTCTTGGTATAATAGACAGGTAACATGTGTGAGAACAGGATATCAGGCGTGCCTGTGCTGTAGCTCCTGTCAGACAAACTACACATTAAGAGAGAGAGATACTCTTGGTATAATAGACAGGTAACATGTGTGAGAACAGGATATCAGGCGTGCCCGTGCTGTAGCTCCTGTCAGACAAACTACACATTAAGAGAGAGAGATACTCTTGGTATAATAGACAGGTAACATGTGTGAGAACAGGATATCAGGCGTGCCCGTGCTGTAGCTCCTGTCAGACAAACTACACATTAAGAGAGAGAGATACTCTTGGTATAATAGACAGGTAACATGTGTGAGAACAGGATATCAGGCGTGCCCGTGCTGTAGCTCCTGTCAGACAAACTACACATTAAGAGAGAGAGATACTCTTGGTATAATAGACAGGTAACATGTGTGAGAACAGGATATCAGGCGTGCCCGTGCTGTAGCTCCTGTCAGACAAACTACACATTAAGAGAGAGAGATACTCTTGGTATAATAGACAGGTAACATGTGTGAGAACAGGATATCAGGCGTGCCTGTGCTGTAGCTCCTGTCAGACAAACTACACATTAAGAGAGAGAGATACTCTTGGTATAATAGACAGGTAACATGTGTGAGAACAGGATATCAGGCGTGCCTGTGCTGTAGCTCCTGTCAGACAAACTACACATTAAGAGAGAGAGATACTCTTGGTATAATAGACAGGTAACATGTGTGAGAACAGGATTTCAGGCGTGCCCGTGCTGTAGCTCCTGTCAGACAAACTACACATTAAGAGAGAGAGATACTCTTGGTATAATAGACAGGTAACATGTGTGAGAACAGGATATCAGGCGTGCCTGTGCTGTAGCTCCTGTCAGACAAACTACACATTAAGAGAGAGAGATACTCTTGGTATAATAGACAGGTAACATGTGTGAGAACAGGATATCAGGCGTGCCTGTGCTGTAGCTCCTGTCAGACAAACTACACATTAAGAGAGAGAGATACTCTTGGTATAATAGACAGGTAACATGTGTGAGAACAGGATATCAGGCGTTCCCGTGCTGTAGCTCCTGTCAGACAAACTACACATTAAGAGAGAGAGATACTCTTGGTATAAAACCCACGTGAAGTGACTTAAAACATTATCAGGACATAACACTCATATTATAAACAACATATTGAAAACCAAATAAGATATTCAATACAATTGATTTTATTTTTGTGTTTAGCGACGTACTTGACAACTAGTTCCTATGACGTCTGGGGGCGATGGGAGGAATAGGACAAGTAGGACGTAAAGGGGAGGGAAAGGGAAGGACGTGGACTACTTTTCGCCTGGCTTCTCCCCCTCGAGCTTCCAGCAGGGCGATTCTGTATGGGCGACGATAAGTTTATCAGTGGTTTTGATCGTTACTGAAGGCGAATGCAAGGTGGTGATTGGCTCATCTCCTTCTTCTAACAACCGACACGGGTGACAAACTTTTCGTTGCCCGTTCAGAATCGCCCTGCAGGTTATGGTGGCTCTCCCAGAAGCATACGCTTCCACCGACATATTCGGGATCACTATAAGAGCAAAAAACCTGCCTACCTCGATAAGGTAGCAGCCTTTGGGCCGACTATTCAAATAAGGAGTTTTTGAAAGTATTTAATTTCAGTTGGAAAACGCTTAGATATTTAAGAAGATGGTTAATGATTTACCTGTCTTCCAGATAGTTCCTCAGTCCTTCCTTGAATGTTTTACTCGACACCATGTGCTCCATCATACGCAGGACACTTGCAGCTGAAAACATGGGCGAGTTCGACACTAACTACACTTGGCAACTAAAGTGACAAGTGAGTTAACAATAGATGATGTTCAGAATTTTAATTACGGTCTTCGAAATCGTCAAACAACAATAGGAACTAGTTTTCAAATGTTATGTCAATGTGCATCTATAACTGTTGTGCATTGTTGTCAATGCCGATTTAGAAGAAACTCCATCTAGGGTCCTTGATCAAATTCTGAAAATCATTATGTACTAACACACGGTGTTTATATGCACCGTGTGTTGGCACATACAGGATACAGCGCTATATGTGGCCAAATTTAGCAATTAACTGGTGAAGATTTTATTCCGCGGTTGAAAATAGTGCTGGATATTATTTTGATATATCTTGATTTTTGTTTTGTTTGTTTGTTTGTTTCTTGTTGATGTGTATTTATTTTGTTTCGTTTTGTTTTGTGCTTTTTATTGTCTTGTTTTGTGTTTTTTACTGTCTTGTTTTGTTTGTTTGTTGTGTGTAATTTGTTGTTTGTACGTCTAAAACGTGTCCTGATCAAAATTGCGGTTTGCCTTTTTTAGATTTACTGATGGAATTCATAATCTGCCCAAAAATTTTAAAAGTCGTATTTATGGCCGGTCTTACAATCTCGTAATAAGAATGTTATTTGTAGCAAGTTTTGATTGGTCGTTGCCATGGAGAAAAAAAGCTATTCGACGAATAAGTAGTTATTGCAGCTTGTTGCGCGACATTGCCACTTTGAGCGTTTCATTTGTTTTCACTAGCGCCATCAGTGGCCAAACTCGGTGCCTATACATTTTAAAGTGACCCAACTCCCCCAACTTGGCCTTGCCCTTCCTTGCTGTGCCCCCTTGCTGTGCCCCCTTGCTGTGCCCCCCTTGCTGTGCCCCCCTTGCTGTGCCACCTTGCTGTGCCCCCCTTGCTGTGCCCCCCTTGCTGTGCCCCCCTTGCTGTGCCCCCCTTGCTGTGCCCCCCGTGCTGTGCCCCCTTGCTGTGCCCCCTTGCTGTGCCCACCTTGCTGTGCCCCCTTGCTGTGCCCCCTTGCTGTGCCCCCCTTGCTGTGCCCCCTTGCTGTGCCCCCTTGCTGTGCCCCCCTTGCTGTGCCCCCCTTGCTGTGCCCCCTTGCTGTGCCCCCCTTGCTGTGCCCCCCTTGCTGTGCCCCCTTGCTGTGCCCTCTTGCTGTGCCCTCTTGCTGTGCCCCCTTGATGTGCCCCCTTGCTGTGCCCCCCTTGCTGTGCCCTCTTGCTGTGCCCTCTTGCTGTGCCCCCTTGATGTGCCCCCTTGCTGTGCCCCCTTGCTGTGCCCCCCTTGCTGTGCCCCCCTTCTGTGCCCCCCTTGCTGTGCCCCCCTTGCTGTGCCCCCCTTGCTGTGCCCCCTTGCTGTGCCCACCTTGCTGTGCCCCCCTTGCTGTGCCCCCCTTGCTGTGCCCCCCTTGCTGTGCCCCCCTTGCTGTGCCCCCTTGCTGTGCCCCCCTTGCTGTGCCTCCCTTGCTGTGCCCCCCTTGCTGTGCCCCCCTTGCTGTGCCCCCTTGCTGTGCCCCCCTTGCTGTGCCCCCCTTGCTGTGCCCCCTTGCTGTGCCCCCCTTGCTGTGCCCCCCTTGCTGTGCCCCCCTTGCTGTGCCCCCTTGCTGTGCCCCCTTGCTGTGCCCCCTTGCTGTGCCCCCTTGCTGTGCCCCCTTGCTGTGCCCCCCTTGCTGTGCCCCCTTGCTGTGCCCCCCTTGCTGTGCCATCCTTGCTGTGCCCCCCTTGCTGTGCCCCCCTTGCTGTGCCCCCCTTGCTGTGCCCCCCTTGCTGTGCCCCCCTTGCTATGCCCCCCTTGCTGTGCCCCCCTTGCTGTGCCCCCCTTGCTGTGCCCCCCTTGCTGTGCCCCCTTGCTGTGCCCCCTTGCTGTGCCCCCCTTGCTGTGCCCCCCTTGCTGTGCCCCCCTTGCTGTGCCCCCTTGCTGTGCCCCCCTTGCTGTGCCCCCCTTGCTGTGCCCCCTTGCTGTGCCCCCCTTGCTGTGCCCCCTTGCTGTGCCCCCCTTGCTGTGCCCCCCTTACTGTGCCCCCTTGCTGTGCCCCCCTTGCTGTGCCCCATTTGCTGTGCCCCCTTGCTGTGCCTCCCTTGCTGTGCCCCCCTTGCTGTGCCCCCTTGCTGTGCCCCCCTTGCTGTGCCCCCTTGCTGTGCCCCCCTTGCTGTGCCCCCTTGCTGTGCCCCCCTTGCTGTGCCCCCCTTGCTGTGCCCCCCTTGCTGTGCCCCCTTGCTGTGCCCCCTTGCTGTGCCCCCCTTGCTGTGCCCCCTTGCTGTGCCCCCTTGCTGTGCCCCCCTTGCTGTGCCCCCTTGCTGTGCCCCCCTTGCTGTGCCCCCTTGCTGTGCCCCCCTTGCTGTGCCCCCTTGCTGTGCCCCCCTTGCTGTGCCCCCCTTGCTGTGCCCCCCTTGCTGTGCCCCCTTGCTGTGCCCCCTTCTGTGCCCCCTTGCTGTGCCCCCTTGCTGTGCCCCCCTTGCTGTGCCCCATTTGCTGTGCCCCCTTGCTGTGCCTCCCTTGCTGTGCCCCCCTTGCTGTGCCCCCCTTGCTGTGCCCCCCTTGCTGTGCCCCCCTTGCTGTGCCCCCTTGCTGTGCCCCCCTTGCTGTGCCCCCCTTGCTGTGCCCCCCTTGCTGTGCCCCCCTTGCTGTGCCCCCCTTGCTGTGCCCCCCTTGCTGTGCCCCCCTTGCTGTGCCCCCCTTGCTGTGCCCCCTTGCTGTGCCCCCCTTGCTGTGCCCCCCATGCGACGACCCCCGCGAGGTGCAATGGATCACGCGTGTTTTTTATAATAATGTACGAAGAGCGAATGCTGGGATGACTACAAATCGGCCACGACCGTACATAGCATCCACAGTTCAGTTTGGAAAAAATAATGTGGACAATGATATATTAAGTAGTTCGTAGTAGATTTTAATAAGGTAAACACATGGAAATACTTGACATTTGTGTCCGTACAACATGTTTATGCCGGTTTTGACCGAGTTTGTATGTATTGCAACAATAAAATAATATTAATAATAATAATAATAATAATAATAATAATAATAATAATAATAATAATAATAATAATAATAATAATAATAATAATAATAATAATAATAATAATATTAATATTAATAATAAGTCTTTATTTTAAGTTTGGCGAAGCGTAAGGCCATGAGGCCTTTTCTTCTGCTTGACCAAACGTATTTCGTTACAATTTGTGGTTACAATAGTGTTTACAATAACTTAGTAACTAGATCTAAAACTAATATTGAAACTAATAATATTATATTATACAATCGTCATCTACTTATATTAATACATTATCACGGAAGCACATAAAAATAAAATAAATAAGCACAAAATAGCCTGTTTTGCCAGCAACACAAACACACCTATAGGCCTATTTATATGTAATTATATTTTATACATAATTAAAGTTATGAAAAATAAGTAATGAAAGTAATAAAAATATTCTTAAATATGGTTAATCTGTTGTCTTCAAATGGCGGGATTAAGCAGATGAGAACGGTATTTTGGCTTAAAAATACATCTGCGGTTTTTGAGATATTGATTTACCGGTACATTCGAAATATTCGGCCTTATCGCGACCAGCGACAGCCCAGCTTGCTGACACCAGTGTGTAATCTTTGCTGACACGACACAAGGTCACGCCTTAAAGATCTGATTCCTATTGCAAGCCCCACATGCTATCTAAGGTCAGATGAGAGCTTCGAAAACTCACCGCAGCGCTGATACAGAACCAGCTGGTTTTTAATTTCTAATGTGGATTCAATTCCATTACTTCTTGGCTTAGGAATATGTAAACGGTGACTTTGGAGCCGTCCTAGCAACGAAGCACTCAACAAATTCAAAGTTGTTCTGAATTGGCCTTGTTGATTCTGGCATTTATCCGCAGGTGTTCGCACTGTCCAATCACTGAATCATGTGTTTCGTATTTGAAATGTCGATCTTTGATTGGTTATCGCTCACTCATCGATGGTGTTCGGAGCCTACAGGGTTGGTTTAGGCCCGGTATTATAACGTTATTCAATCAGCTATTAAACAGTCCGTAAGCTTAACCAGTGCTTTGATCAACTTGGTAATTTAAACTGGATTTTAAAGTAAAGCGCATATATTAAATATGCTTTTTCTACTTTTAACCCGAAATAAAATTTGAATATGAGAAGATCACAATCTTAAAAACTAGAACTAAGTTCTCATTTTATTAAAAACATTAGTCCAAATGTTTAATAAATAGGAAATAAACAAGTGTATCTATGTTTTTCTGTTTGGTTGTTGAGACGTGTGTTTTTATTATTTATTAATAGCTGATGGCGTCGAGCACTGAAGCAATAGCTGATGGACTCTGTATTCTGTTGTCAGTCATTGGTCGTACCCTTATGGTAGCTGATGGCGTCGAACACTGAAGCAATAGCTGATGGACTCTGTATTCTGTTGTCAGTCATTCGTCGTACCCTTATGGTAGCTGATGGCGTCGAACACTGAAGCAATAGCTGATGGGCTCTGTGTTCTGTTGTCAGTCATTGGTCGTACCCTTACGGTAGCTGATGGCGTCGAACACTGAAGCAATAGCTGATGGGCTCTGTGTTCTGTTGTCAGTCATTGGTCGTACCCTTATGGTAGCTGATGGCGTCGAACACTGAAGCAATAGCTGATGGGCTTTGTGTTCTTTTGTCAGTCATTGGTCGTACCCTTACGGTAGCTGATGGCGTCGAACACTGAAGCAATAGCTGATGGGCTTTGTGTTCTGTTGTCAGTCATTGGTCGTACCCTTATGGTAGCTGATGGCGTCGAACACTGAATCAATAGCTGATGGGCTCTGTGTTCTGTTGTCAGTCATTGGTCGTTCCCTTATGGTAGCTGATGGCGTCGAACACTGAATCAATAGCTGATGGGCTCTGTGTTCTGTTGTCAGTCATTGGACTTACCCTTATGGTAGCTGATGGCGTCGAACACTGAAGCAATAGCTGATGGACTCTGTGTTCTGTTGTCAGTCATTGGACCTACCTTTATAGTAGCTGATGGCGTCGAACACTGAAGCAATAGCTGATGGGCTCTGTGTTCTGTTGTCAGTCATTGGTCGTACCCTTATGGTAGCTGATGGCGTCGAACACTGAAGCAATAGCTGATGGGCTCTGTATTCTGTTGTCAGTCATTGGACTTACCCTTATGGTAGCTGATGGCGTCGAACACTGAATCAATAGCTGATGGGCTCTGTGTTCTGTTGTCAGTCATTGGTCGTACCCTTATGGTAGCTGATGGCGTCGAACACTGAAGCAATAGCTGATGGGCTCTGTGTTCTGTTGTCAGTCATTGGTCGTACACTTACGGTAGCTGATGGCGTCGAACACTGAAGCAATAGCTGATGGGCTCTGTGTTCTGTTGTCAGTCATTGGTCGTACCCTTACGGTAGCTGATGGCGTCGAACACTGAAGCAATAGCTGATGGGCTCTGTGTTCTGTTGTCAGTCATTGGTCGTACCCTTATGGTAGCTGATGGCGTCGAACACTGAATCAATAGCTGATGGGCTCTGTGTTCTGTTGTCAGTCATTGGTCGTACCCTTACGGTAGCTGATGGCGTCGAACACTGAAGCAATAGCTGATGGGCTCTGTGTTCTGTTGTCAGTCATTGGTCGTACCCTTACGGTAGCTGATGGCGTCGAACACTGAAGCAATAGCTGATGGGCTCTGTGTTCTGTTGTCAGTCATTGGTCGTACCCTTATGGTAGCTGATGGCGTCGAACACTGAATCAATAGCTGATGGGCTCTGTGTTCTGTTGTCAGTCATTGGACTTACCCTTTTGGTAGCTAATGGCGTCGAACACTGACTTGATAGCTGATGGGCTCTGTATTCTGTTGTCAGTCATGGCGCGGGTTGAAGTGGAGTCGTCCCGCCCCATGGCCAACTGAAGGTTCGTCACTACGAACTGCTCTTCTAGACGCCATGTTTTCTCCACCTACGAAAAGCAACGGCTCTTTAACTGAGAGTTTTACTAAACAACGAGGCAAAACAAAAAAAAAAAAAAACGGCCAAGCCCAAAACGTAGAAGATCATTCGTTACCAACCAAAAAGGGCACACTTACAAATGACCATTTCAAAAGAGACTCAACATTTACAGTAGTGATATCCAATATAGTGGCCAAGTCCATTGTTTTGTTTACAATATATATTAGGGATGCACATCGATAAAATTAAAACTATCGATAATCGAAAGATGACTGCATTATCGATCGATAATATCGAACGATAATAAATTTACAAAATTTAAGCAATCTTTTACAGTTTCAGTGATATGTCGCCTAATCGAGCACATAACGATATGGCAACATTACTTGGACACATCTGACGTGACACTGCTGAGAGTATAATTACATTTTACGAGGCCCGAGGCCTAGTATTTTGGCGGTATCTTTGAGTATTTCAATACTAGAAAGGTCCAAGAAGAACGAAATAATGCTTTACGAACCCGCTTTTTTAGAAATCAGACCATTCGATAATGTTTGTATTATCGATTATCGAAATTTTATTGCATATCGAATATCGAACGATAATATCGATTATCGTGTGCATCCCTAATATATATATGAATATAGTCCTCCCAACGAAACTGTTCTCATGCTTTCGTCATAACCCCTGAGGCCTCGAAATAAACTTCCGCGGACGGTTTACTGCCTGTGTTCATGCGCGCACTATTGCCGAATACTAAGATGGCGCACGACGAAATTAGCAGCTCCTGCACTGCAATCACGTAACTTTCCTGGCGTAGGCTTGTCGAACTCGGGAGTTCGACGAGCCTCCGCTAGGTGGAGATCAATCAGACCTTGTTGTGTAGCCAATGAGAGTTCGATAATTCGAAAAAGTTCACAGGAACTATCAAAATCCAGCAAGCTGTGAGCAACATTGGCACTCTTTTGTTTTTATTGAAAGCCTGTCAAAATGTATCAAAATTTACACTTTACTGAGTAGATCCATAAAGTAACTACTCGCAGCAAGTATTTATTCTAATATTCCACTGTGTTCTAGAGGTAGCTCTAAACTGTAAAGGTATAGTCCGTCCTACTTTAGTTTTATGAAATAAGTTGTTTAAACATCGGCGTTTCCGCCATTTCTTGGTATCGAAAGCTTTGAATGGCTGGGTTCCCGTGATCTATTTTCAATTATCACTTCTCTTCAAACAGGATTTATTGGTTTTGTTACTCCAAACTTATATTTGTATTTAATTTTGCAAAATATTCGTCGTGTAATATTATTAATAGCAACTTACACAAATGAGAGAATTACTATTTATCAACGTCGGACAAGTTGGCCAACTCACGAACTGAGACAATCCGACGCAATCTTCCATCAAGCACACAGAGGAATGACAAGTTTAGTTGCCATTCTGGACATGGCCTGTGATGAAAGCATGAGAATAGTTTCGTTGGGATAGTTAATAATGAAATAAAAAAATGCATGCATGTTTAATTTACTGCATAATAAATAAAAATAAATAATAAATAATAATCTTTAAAAGGAATGCCGATGAATTTGCATTCTAGAGTTTGAATGTTCAAGCCCGTCTGGGCCCGGGGAATAATAGGCCCAGCAAGAGTGACTCTGCTAGTCGTAAGAGGTGATGAAAGGAGACCCTGTCTCTTACCCCCCCCCCCATCCCTCCACTTCCCCACTGAAAATTTCTCCTCCCACTTTGCCCCGCCCTCCCTTTATGACGACTCCCGCGATATAGATGGACCTGATTCGAAAGACGTCATATGACCTAAGCTGTCGAGTACGTCGTTAAACACCACCAATAATAATAATAATTATTATTATTTGAATTTTCAAGTCCTGAAAAGTTTCTTAAAGTCACTCCTCTATAACTCGACATCGTTGTCACGTTCTTTATATTTGGCTTACTTTACAATGAGACAGCGTTCTTTCACAATACAAAAAAATGTAAGTACCTTTCCGATCTACTTTTTCCAAAATAATGAAGTGAACATTTTAAAAATCCCTATCCTTTAACATTGGAGAGAGAGAATTTACACATTTAATCACCTTCACATAGATATAAAGGAGCCAAAAAACGTTGCCACGTGAACAAATTTAGTATCAAAATGAAGCTAAGTTCTCAAGAAATACACACAAAGCAGATAAAATTAGTATATCCGTACTACTTTTTGCGTTATTTGAGCCTAAAGTTGCATGTGTGCTCAGAAACTTGGCAACAATGCAGAGTCGACTGCTCCAACAGGTCACTCCTCCGCCGCCCGCGACATGCTAGACCCGGCTGTCAACACTTGCCTGACGCAGATCAACGTTCATATTAACCGAATAACATTTTCCTTTATGATTTGTATGAATTCTTATGTCAAGATTGTTCTTTGAATACTTGTATTCTGCAACATGAGCCTTTTGTAGGCCAGTACTCAATTTTTGTAATCTAGAATTCTAAGCTTTTGATTGATTCAGTTCTTTATTTTGTTGGTACATAATACACAATATCTGTATTTGATCCTTGAAGTTAACTGTGCATTGTAATATTTTGTCTACGTTCTATTTATGATGTTGATAGCGGACATTGACGTGCCCCGGGCCAGCGCCTAGGTTTCGCGCTGCGCTTTGTTTACATTGAAAGATTTCGTTCTTTCGTCGTCAACAATGTCGTGATTATCATCTAATATTAGGCCTACTTTGTATAGAATCCAAGGGCCAGCCTAGGACAACAGCCTTGGTCTACCCTTAGTAGGCCTACCCATAAATGTTTATCTGGAATAAAGTCATTGTTCGCATTTCGCAATCGGTAGCTAGGGGGTATGGATGGAGATTTGCGTGGGCCAAGAATGTACTAAATTTTACAGAAGAGCCCTAGAAGCAAACTGCAGTGGGGCCTACCCCTAGGCCTGTATCGATTCATTTTTGTGAAGGCTTGGTCTAGGCTAGGCTAGAGAGAGCCTAGATAAGGTAGGCTTAGCCAATGTCAGCATTCTCTTCCGTATGAAATTGAGTCCTAGGCTAGCTAGGCCTACGCCTCACTCCAGACATCGGCTTTACGGCTCAAATGTTAAATTAATTACATTATTATGTGCACACACCACCTAATCTGCTAGCTACCTATGCCATCGCATTTTAGTTTTCATGGAGTGCTGTCCCACAAGACTTTCGTTTTCAACAGCCGTCACAAACAACACAAACAATGTGTTGTCAATTGTTTTTGTTTTGAATTTTGATATGCACTTTTTGCACACGCAATGCGCGATAAAGTTAAATCTGGCACGCTAATCACACCAGACCGCGTCGCTCCAAACTGATCATCTGATTTTAGCGTTTCAGTCGCGTCGCATCAAGCGCGTTTTAGTGAACGCAGCATGAAAACGTCCCTTTTTACTGCGCGCGAAAGAAGCTGACATCTTCACATGGCATGTGGTTGATTGTTGGGATAGTTGCTATCACGTTGCGATGTTGCCAAGCGTATTTTAAGGCTGGCAATAGACCACATGACCAAATATTACGTGTTCCACGTCATATCTCACTTCTAAATCAAAGCAACCATACAAAAGTGTTTATAATATGTTAATCACAATCTAATATACGGGACATTATTTCAATCAAACAGATATCAAATTAGTGTTATTCTTGCTATCATTTTGTTTCCACTATATGGCTGCACAGATTTTGAGCGGCAACTACTGCGCCGTGTTTTAGTCAGTTGACGGACTAGCACTTCCGACAATGCAAATAAATTAACAGTTTAGTTAAAATAACATATTTATGTAGGGAAAGATTTACAAACAATATTTAAAATATACCCTTTTATTTAAAAATTAAAAACATTTTGTTTTAATTGCATTGTTCAGCTGACTTTGATCATTAGTTATAGTTGACGCTGACTAGAGAGTACACTTAGAGGAGTGACTTTAAAGTATATCAATTGTTAAAAGTTTGACTTTAAAAGGTAAGTAACTTTAACTTGATCAGTCATTATTACCTTCATTGGTTTATTGTGCAAAACATTAATAAAACAAGACCCAAAGCCAAATTGCAAATTCATCTGCCTAGGTTTTAATTATAAATGAGGTGCGAAGTAAGGTAACCGAAGTGAAGTTTATTTATTTTAAATTTAATTCATGTATTTACTTTTTAAATATATTTATTTTTTGGTTATTAGTAGACCCGGGTATAAAACGAGTACCCGCGATTCCAACAACGATTACCCGAACTGACCTATATTTAAATTGTGTCGCTTTGCTGCTGCCGACTCTTCATAAGCGAACACGTTATGTGGAACGAAATTGAACTTTCTGCCTAATTCTGCCAAAACGTTTTCTAACTACTGCCATAGTCAACAAATTGCAACCTTCGTATTCACAGCTTTTCAAATAGCAGGCGCAAATAACCAAGATGTTGGAGCGCCGTTAACACCCAACAACAAGGTCCACTTGATCTCCGCCTAGCGGAGGCTCGTCGAACTCCCAAGTTAGGTCGTCGCAAGGGAACCAAAATCGCCATGTTGTATCCCACTAAAAAAACTGTTATAATAATTAAATATCCGTTGTAGATAATGTAACACTATACTTAAAACACGTAAAAGAGACATTTTGATAGATAACAATGATTCAAGATTATAAAATATGATGATTGTTTCCTTTTTAGGAGGTAATTCTATTTGACAGATCACTTCATTTGTTTTCTTTCACGTTTCTCCCATTTGATTAACATGTGATTTTTAACATTGTGGAACGGACTGCGATGACCTAACTTGGGAGTTCGACGAGCCTCCGCTAGGCGGAGATCAAGTGGACCTTGCCCAACAATTCTTTCAAATAGGATAGCGTTGAGCTCAGATTTTCCTTGGTGATTTTTAGGTTACTTCACTTATTAATAAGCACTTCAAGCCTTGATATCTCAAAGAGATACAGATTGTGAGATAACAGTAGCATGTAGGGAAGAGTACGACAAAGGCTGGCAAGTACGTCTTCAATTGATCCCTAGTCATTGCTCAATAGTGGGAAATGAAAAAGCCGACTACCTGGCAAAGATGGAAGCTATATCTCACTGCAGAACATCAAATCTATAGTCAATAACCAAGTCAGCTTAGAGTTAAAGAAACAGTATGAAGTAATTGCGCGAGGGAAAAGATGGGAACCGCTTATAAGGAAGGAGAAAATGAACTCAAGGAAAATTGATAAGGAAGAATGAAGGGTATACGTGGCCAATTTCCGGATGGACACCGGCCACGACTACCTTCAAGCCCATCTGCACAAAATAGGAGTGGTGGATACAAGAACATGCCCACTCTGCAAAGAACAAGACCAGGACGCGGAACATCTTGCGACATGTGTCTCCCTGACAGCAGAAAGGGATCTAAAAGAGCACTCAAAATAGACTAGATGCATTCTGGTGGCAAGAACATAAACTTCTATTAGGAGTGGTTTAGCTGTCAATTTTCATTGTTGTTGTATTGTTATTATTCATCAATGGCGCTGAAAGGAGGTTGCTTTGCAACGCTATCTATGTTAGTTTTGAGTCCTCTATAGCAAGAAGGCAACTAGGCAGAGAATGGCATAAGTTCCAACTCTGGGTGTTCAAAAGAAGAAGAAAAAGAAGAAGACTTATTGACGCCAACAGAGATGTAGTTTCTGCCTCTTATACTTGTCGGTTTGCTTTAAAATCAACATATTTTGACGGGACGGATATTTAGTATAATATCTCACGTTTGGCCGTCAATTTGTTTGAGCATAACTATTTCGAGTAATGGCGGGTTCCCATGCCCTTACGACGGACGTTGTCATCGGACGTTGGCCAACCGTAGCCGGTAGCATTCTGGACGAACGTCGAGGGGGCAGTGCCTGCGATTGTTGTAAATTGCTACAATTGGCTAACGTCCGACCAAAGATTACTAGGACTAGGGAAGATGCTTCATCGCCGTGTTAAAATATCTAGGCGAGTTTTGTCGAAAATTTCTAAGTCTCACCACTAGTTCGAATTCTCACCGCAACTCCTTGCGCTAGCTCAGCACGTTTGAGCTTCGTTGCCGTCTGGCGGGATATATTTGAACTCGGTTCTGGCATCTCAAAAACTATCTAGAACCCTTTGTATGAGTATCATCACGGTCTTCTAAATCTTCAATGACAACAATACACAACAATTAAAACTCAGTTTTCAAGTGTTATATCAAGGTTCATTCATGCATACAAGATCGTCATCTACTATAACCTTGATTTTATATTTATAAAGATTTAGAGGACCGTGATGATAATCATACAAAGAGTCCTAGATAGTTTTTGAAATGGTCTGAGCCAGTTCTTGCGGTGAGAACTCGAACTACACGTCGGACTTAGAAAATTTCGCTCAAACGTGCAGACGAATTCCCATATGGATGAACTATCTTCCCTATTTTGTAATCTTTGTTCCGACGTAAAAGCATGAGAACCCGCTATAAATGTTTTGTAATTTTGTAAGTTTTTGACCAATTTTGCCACAAATCTAATGGCGTTCAATCCACATCGAAGCTTGTGGATGGCCAAACTAACATTTGATTGGACTCTCTGTTCAACCGCTATCGCGAGACATAAATAAAGCTAAAAGGAGAACCATAAAAGAAGAATGCAGACGCTTCTTAACAGTACTCACTTGAGCTGTACCAAAAGTCTGAAAGTAGGCGGCAAACCCCTCATTGATCCACAGAGAAGACCACCAATGGACAGTGACCAGGTTCCCGAACCACTGGTGGGCGTACTCGTGGGTTATGGTCAACACTATTCGCTGCTTATCGCTCGTCGTTGTCTTTCCTTCCTCGAGCAGAAGCCTCCCCTCCCTGGGGACAAACACGCAAGTGTGACCTTCACATCGCTCGTCGTTGTCTTTCCTTCCTCGAGCAGAAGCCTCCCCTCCCTGGGGACCAACACGCAAGTGTGACCTTCACATCGCTCGTCTTTGTCTTTCCTTCCTCGAGCAGAAGCCTCCCCTCCCTGGGGACAAACACGCAAGTGTGACCTTCACATCGCTCGTCGTTGTCTTTCCTTCCTCGAGCAGAAGCCTCCCCTCCCTGGGGACAAACACGCAAGTGTGACCTTCACATCGCTCGTCTTTGTCTTTCCTTCCTCGAGCAGAAGCCTCCCCTCCCTGGGGACAAACACGCAAGTGTGACCTTCACATCGCTCGTCGTTGTCTTTCCTTCCTCGAGCAGAAGCCTCCCCTCCCTGGGGACAAACACGCAAGTGTGACCTTCACATCGCTCGTCGTTGTCTTTCCTTCCTCGAGCAGAAGCCTCCCCTCCCTGGCGACAAACACGCAAGTGTGACCTTCAAATCGCTCGTCGTTGTCTTTCCTTCCTCGAGCAGAAGCCTCCCCTCCCTGGGGACAAACACGCAAGTGTGACCTTCACATCGCTCGTCGTTGTCTTTCCTTCCTCGAGCAGAAGCCTCCCCTCCCTGGGGACAAACACGCAAAGGTGACTTTCACAAACCTCGTTGGTGGTCACGGCTGGGACGAAATAAAGGGGTTCACCACTCGAGTTAAGGGGAATGTATCACCGTTTTCAGTATTCTCAAACATGCATTACACAATCTTTTTACTTTGAGATTGAAACATTTACCTCTGAAAGTACGTTAACGTCTCACTAAGTTTTGTATGAAATAAATGTTGGCGCCTAGCTACTGAGAGGGCTGGAGGAACCTAACAGGTAGGGGGCGGGAGAGAAGTGGACAGTGTACGCTTTTTAGTGAGCATGGGAAAGAGAATGAGTAATGGAAGCTGTATTAGCGTTGCCACCTACCGTTGATCGGCTTCTGGGCGGAGTGCGTGGTAGGCGGCGACGACCGGGGCTCGAACATGTAACTTGGCGGAGCGCGGCGAAAGACGTGTAGTCACACTCGCGTTGACTGGATTAGTGGCTAGCGATACAGCAGTGGAGGGGTGATAGGGCTAGCGATACAGCAGTGGAGGAGTGATAGGGCTAGCGATACAGCAGTGGAGGGGTGATAGGGCTAGCGATACAGCAGTGGAGGGGTGATAGGGCTAGCGATACAGCAGTGGAGGAGTGATAGGGCTAGCGATACAGCAGTGGAGGGGTGATAGGGCTAGCGATACAGCAGTGAAGGGGTGATAGGGCTAGCGATACAGCAGTGGAGGAGTGATAGGGCTAGCGATACAGCAGTGGAGGGGTGATAGGGCTAGCGATACAGCAGTGGAGGGGTGATAGGGCTAGCCATACAGCAGTGGAGGGGTGATAGGGCTAGCGATACAGTTGTGGAGGGGTGATAGGGCTAGCGATACAGCAGTGGAGGGGTGATAGGGCTAGCGATACAGCTGTGGAGGGGTGATAGGGCTAGCGATACAGCAGTGGAGGGGTGATAGGGCTAGCGATACAGCAGTGGAGGAGTGATAGGGCTAGCGATACAGCAGTGGAGGGGTGATAGAGCTAGCGATACAGCAGTGGAGGGGTGATAGGGCTAGCGATACAGCAGTGGAGGAGTGATAGGGCTAGCGATACAGCAGTGGAGGGGTGATAGGGCTAGCGATACAGCAGTGGAGGGGTGATAGGGCTAGCCAAACAGCAGTGGAGGGGTGATAGGGCTAGCGATACAGTTGTGGAGGGGTGATAGGGCTAGCGATACAGCAGTGGAGGGGTGATAGGGCTAGCGATACAGCAGTGGAGGGGTGATAGGGCTAGCGATACAGCAGTGGAGGGGTGATAGGACTAGCGATACAGCAGTGGAGGGGTGATAGGGCTAGCGATACAGCAGTGGAGGGGTGATAGGGCTAGCGATACAGCTGTGGAGGGGTGATAGGGCTAGCGATACAGCAGTGGAGGGGTGATAGGACTAGCGATACAGCAGTGGAGGGGTAAAAGGGCTAGCGATACAGCAGTGGAGGGGTGATAGGGGTGAGTGTGGAGGAGACGTGGACGGAAATGCGCATTACAAAATTTGGGCGCGAACAATAAGTAATTGTGATCAACAATGTTTACTGTGGTTCAAGAATGTACTTTGGTCTACAACCTTAGCTACAATAAGTTGCATTATCTTTATTGTTTTTTAGTTTATCATTGTCTTAGTCTACCGGTACGGCGAGTGTATTTGTACCCGTCGATTAAAAAGATGATAAACAAAGAACTAATTAGATGAGCGTAGCGAAGCGGAGTGAATCTCTCCATACAACTCGATCGGAACTTTGTCTGTGTGTGTGTGTGTGTGTGTGTGTGTGTGTGTGTGTGTGTGTGTGTGTGTGTGTGTGTGTGTGTGTGTGTGTGTGTGTGTGTGTGTGTGTGTGTGTGTGTGTGTGTGTGTGTGTGTGTGTGTGTGTGTGTGTGTGTGTGTGTGTGTGTGTGTGTGTGTGTGTGTGTGTGTGTGTGTGTGTGTGTGTGTGTGTGTGTGTGTGTGTGTGTGTGTGTGTGTGTGTGTGTGTGTGTGTGTGTGTGTGTGTGTGTGTGTGTGTGTGTGTGTGTGTGTGTGTGTGTGTGTGTGTGTGTGTGTGTGTGTGTGTGTGTGTGTGTGTGTGTGTGTGTGTGTGTGTGTGTGTGTGTGTGTGTGTGTGTGTGTGTGTGTGTGTGTGTGTGTTTTATTATTATTATTATTTGTGTGTGTGTGTGTGTGTGTGTGTGTGTGTGTGTTCGCCAAATATTGTTCGTCATGCACAGGTCAAACGGCTTGACGGATTTGGCTGAAATATCGGTAAACACCTGTGATTACTAAACTCGATGCTGTTAACATAACCAGCAAAAATCGTAAAGATACCAACCTTCAAAAAATTAATTACTGAGAAATAAAATTTGTTGACTTATTTAATCAATTTAAAACAAACATATGGATTTAAATAATGTTTTACATGTAGGTTTATATCAACAGTACCAACACTTGACAATAATTTCAAAATTGTACGTTAATCCGCCATGTTATAAAAAAATATTGTTTGTTTACAATAATAATTTCTTCATTTTTACAGTGTTCCGCCGATATGATTCGCATTTGCGGACTATTGCAATTAGATGCACATAGTATACACCCAATAAAGCGTACGCAATTATACCTTTCTCACTATTATTTGGAATCTCAATAGCTGTCATAAAATGGCTACATTGACATAAAATGCCAACCTACAAAAAATTAGCTACTGAAAAACATGTTTTTTAATTTATTAAATTAAATTAAAATTTTCACACCGATATAAATGATTTTTTGTATGTAGGTCCACATCAATAGTACTAACACTCGACAATTGTTTCAAAATTTAAGCTTTAACCGCCATGATATAAAAAAATATTGTTTATTTACGGAAAAAAGTTTCTTCATTTTTACAGTGTTCCACCGATATGATTCGCATTTGCGGACCATTGAAGTAAGATGCACATAATATGCGGCACGAATGGCGGGCTAGTCAGACCTTTCTTACTATGTATTTTTTATTTTGATAGCTATCATAGAATGGCTACGATGACGTGTTATATTTTATGACGTTCACGGCAAACATGCAAAAGTTAACAACGAACTTGGTCGACAAATTAAAAAGCTTTTATTATGCATTAAAAGCGGGTTATATTATACTTAAACATTATTAAATTTTAGATATAGTTTGTATCTGCATTATTAAACTTTCCATTCACTGATAGGTTTAATAGTTTATGAATAAGAGCCTATTGAGTAGACCACGGTGGAATGAATTTATGCGAAAATCCATTGAAAAATCAACTTACAGGTTTTAATTTATTTAAAGAAAACGGATTTAAATAACAATTCGAGCATTTATTAGCAACATATCGAGCAATAATATACACAAGTTATAAGGTTGTAACTTGATCCGCCATCTTGTAAAAAAATCATATGTTTATTATAAAGGTATTGGTTTTTATAAATAGTAATATGATATGCAAATGATTTATTTGATTTGATACATTGAAAAAGATCGCTCCTCCGTCAACGCGGAGCGTTTTCCTAGTTAGATGAGCGTAGCGAAGCGAAGTGAATCTCTCCATACAACTCGATCGGCGCTTTGTCCGTTTGTGTGTGTGTGTGTGTGTGTGTGTGTGTGTGTGTGTGTGTGTGTGTGTGTGTGTGTGTGTGTTTGTGTGTGTGTGTGTGTGTGTGTGTGTGTGTGTGTGTGTGTGTGTGTGTGTGTGTGTGTGTGTGTGTGTGTGTGTGTGTGTGTGTGTGTGTGTGTGTGTGTGTGTGTGTGTGTGTGTGTGTGTGTGTGTGTGTGTGTGTGTGTGTGTGTGTGTGTGTGTGTGTGTGTGTGTTCGCCAAATTTTGTTCGTCGCGCACAGGTCAAACGGCTTGACGGATTTGGCTGAAAGTTTCGGTCAACACCCATGATTACTTAACTCCATGCTGTTAATATAACCAGCAAAATTCGTCAGGATGCCAACCAACAAAAAATTAATTTCTGAAAAACAAAATTTGTTTATTTATTTAATTAAATTAAACCTTACACTCGAATTTTAATTATGTTTCCCTTGTAGGTTAACATCAATAATCTCAACATTTGACAATAGTTTCAAAATTGTAAGTGTACCCAACATGTCATAAAAAAATATTGTTTATTGACAACAATAGTTTCTTCATTTTTAAAGTGTTCCACCGATATCGTTCGCATTTGCGGATCTTTGCAGTAAGATGCACAAAGTAAACACAAAAATAGCGTACGCAATCATACCTTTTTCATTTTTATTAGGAATCTCGATAGCTGTCATAAAAAGGCTACAATGACGTAAGATGCCAACCAAAAAAAATTAGTAAATGAAAAACATTTTTTTTTATTAATTTAATCTAATTAAAAATTACACGGATATAAATTATTTTTTATATGTAGGACCACATCAATAGTACCAACACTTGACAATAGTTTCAAAATTGTAGCTTCAACCGCCATGTTATATAAAAAAAAAATTTTATTTACGGCTATTAATTTTCTCATTTTTACAGTGTTCCACCGATATGATTCGCATTTGCGGACCATTAAAGTAAGATGTACATTGTATGCTGCCGAAATGGTTTACGCAGTCAGACCTTTCTCACTGTGTATTTGGAATTTTGATAGCTAGCATAATAGTCCAGCATCAAAGTGTCGAAAATCGTAGTTCAATGCAATTTCAAGGAAAGAGTATAGCACTATATACCAATGTGTTTATGAGGTCTCGCAGTATTTAGTGCACTTTGGTGCCAGAGCGATATCCGCGACTGGGGGCGGGGGCGGTGCCCCCAATTTTGACTACGCATTGCATTGAATATCGCTCAATTACGCCCAAACGGTTGGTCTGACAACGAAAATGATCACAATAATATATATTGGTGTGTAACTGATAAATATTTCTTTGTCACAATTATTCATGTACGGTACATAGTGCGAAAGTTATCGTCAATTAAGTATAACCAAAGATTACTGAGTGGAGAAGATGTTTCATCCATATGGGAATTCGTCTGCGCGTGTCTGAGCGAAATTTTCTAAGTCCGACGTGTAGTTCGAATTCTCACCGCGAGTCGCTCTTCCAAAAGTTTAAAACTCAATGTCCACTTAATTCCCTGGCATGTACTAGCGATCTAGTAGACCTTGTTTAATGGTAACGAAGTCAAACGCAAGGTCTACTAGATCGCTAGTAGCCGCCAGGGGATTTAGTGGACCTTGGTCAAACGTGCAGGGCTAGCGCTCCTTGCGGTCAGAATTCGAACTAGTGGTGAGACTTAGAAATTTTCAAAAAAACTCGCGCAGATATTTTAACACGGCGATGAAACATCTTCTCCACTCAGTAATCTTTGGTATAACATTAATACATTCTTAATATATAAAACCATGAGACAACTACATATTATCAAAACATTACAAACATATTCATACACGTATAAAAAGTTGAGAGTGTTGCCTTATTGGTGAATATTTTTCATAATTTTATCTTTAAGCGATTGGTATTAGTGAAGTGTTTAAGACAAGAATGCGTGGGGCTTTTGTGCGCCCGCTAAACACAAGTGTAATGCATAGAAGCATTGGCAATCATAATATTGTACTATTTCGAAAGAAAAGTACACTTATATTTTGGTTATAGCTTGTAAAATAATAATTTGGATGGTGCCAAGCTCCAAAAATAGGTGTTAACAAGTTATACATAAAAAACAAAAATGGCCGACTCTCATGAGGTTTTTCCTTTTTATCTTCACAATCGTGCGTTTTTTGGCAAAATTTAATATAACAAAAATTATTTCTAGTAAAATTCTACAGACACATGATACTTGGATATTTTATTGGAAGTACTACTTACGTACAAATTTAATTTTTGTATGTGTGCATCTGAACTCAAATGTACAAAACTTGGCTCCCGTTCGCTTCTTGATGAAGCAACTGTGACCAGTGGTCTCAATCTCTTCTTTTAAGCTTATTAAATGATAATTTTGATGGTGCCAAGCTCCAATGACAGGCGTTTACGAGTTGCATGTGACAAACTAGAAACACGCTAAAAACAAAATGCCCGCCAATAGGGTGCCAATAGCTCGCCAATAGCTCCAAAAATAGGTGTTAACAAGTTATACATAAAAAACAAAAATGGCCGACTCTCATGAGGTTTTTCCTTTTTATCTTCACAATCGTGCGTTTTTTGGCAAAATTTAATATAACAAAAATTATTTCTAGTAAAATTCTACAGACACATGATACTTGGATATTTTATTGGAAGTACTACTTACGTACAAATTTAATTTTTGTATGTGTGCATCTGAACTCAAATGTACAAAACTTGGCTCCCGTTCGCTTCTTGATGAAGCAACTGTGACCAGTGGTCTCAATCTCTTCTTTTAAGCTTATTAAATGATAATTTTGATGGTGCCAAGCTCCAATGACAGGCGTTTACGAGTTGCATGTGACAAACTAGAAACACGCTAAAAACAAAATGCCCGCCAATAGGGTGTATTCAGATGTACATCCGTCAGTTGTTTGATGAAGCAAGTATAGGAGTGGGCTCAATCTCTTCTTTATAGCTTATAAAGTAACAATTGTGATGGTTCCTACCTTAAATATTAGGCATTATCGAGTTGCACGTAAAATACAAAATGGCCACCACTGTAGGTAGTTTTTCCAATTTACCGTCATAACCGTACGTTTTATGACTAAATCTAATATGAATAAAATTATTTCTGGTAAAATTTTACACACATTATATTTACATTTTTTTATAGGACTTGCTATTACCATAAAAATTAAAACTTCTCCATGTTAATTAGTACTAAAATGTGTTTTTTTACGCGTTTCTCTTAAACGCCTCATACTTGAATTTGGCACCATCGAAATTATTATTCTGTAAGTTGAAAGGAAGAGATTGAGCCCACTCCCATAGTCCATACTTGCTTCATTAAGTAGCCCAGGGGAGCCAATGCTTGTACATTTGAGTACAGATTAACATACACAAATCTAGATTTGTAAGTAAATGGTAAATCATTTGAAAATACCTGAATATGAATTGTATGTAGAATTTTACAAGGACTATTTTCGGTCGTGTTAGATTTTGTCGTAAATAGTACGGTTATGAAGATAAATTGCCAAAACCACCTGAAGTGGCAGCCATTTTGTTTTTCACTTGCAACTCGTAAATGCCTATCATTGGAGCTTAGCACCATAAAAATTATCATTTAATAAGCTTAAAAGAAGAGATTGAGACCACTCCCTTACGTCACAGTTGCTTCATCAAGAAGCGAACGGGAGCCAAGTTTTGTACATTTGAGTTCAGATGCACACATACAAAACATAATTTGTACGTAAGTAGCACTTCCTTTGAAAATATCCAAGTATCATGTGTCTGTAGAATTTTACTAGAAATAATTTTTGCCAAAAAACGCAGGATTGTGAAGATAAACAGGAAAAACCTTATGAGAGTCGGCCATTTTGTTTTTTATGTATTACTTGTAAACACCTTTTTTTGGAGCTTGGCACCATCCAAATTATTATTTTAAAAGCTAAAACGAAGATATAAGTGTACTTTTCTTTCGAAATAGTACAATATTATGATTGCCAATGCTTCTATGCATTACACTTGTGTTTAGCGGGCGCACAAAAGCCCTACGCATTCTTTTCTTTAATACTTCACTAATACCAATCGCTTAAAGATAAAATTTTGAAAAAAGTTCACTGATAAGGCAACACTCTGAACTTTTTGTACGTGTATGAATATGTTTGTAATGTTTTGATAATATATAGTTGTCTCATGGTTTTATATATTAAGAATGTATTAATGTTATACTTAATTGACGATAACTTTCGCACTATGTACCGTACATGAATAATTGTGACAAAGAAATATTTATCAGTTACACACCAATATATATTATTGTGATCATTTTCGTTGTCAGACCAACCGTTTGGGCGTAATTGAGCGATATTCAATGCAATGCGTAGTCAAAATTGGGGGCACCGCCCCCGCCCCCAGTCGCGGATATCGCTCTGGCACCAAAGTGCACTAAGTACTGTGAGACCTCATGAACACATTGGTATCTAGTGCTATACTCTTTCCTCAAAATTGCACAGGATTCGATTGATGCTGGACTATAGGATGGCTACAATGACGTGTTATGTTTTATGACTTTCATGTCACAAATGCAAATGTTAACAACGAACTTGGTCGACAAATTAAAAAGCTTTTATTATGATTTAAAAGCGGGTTATTGTATGATCAATTTATATTACATTTTAGATAAAGTCTGTATCTACATTATGGAATTTTCCATACACTGACAGGTTTAATAGTTTATGAATAAGAAAGAGCCTATTGAGTAGACCACGGTCGAATGAAATTATGCGGAAATCCATCAACTTGAACGTTTTAATTTCTTTAAAGAAAACTTCTTGACGGATTTAAATAATATTTCGTGCATTTATTAGCAACATATCAAGAAATAATATACGTAAGTTATAACTAAGGTTGCAACTTGATCCGCCATCTTGTAAAAAAATCATGTGTTTATTATAAAGGTATTTTTTTTTTTTTTAAGAGTAATATGATATGCAAATGATTTATTTGATTTGACACATTGAAAAAAATCGCTCATCTGTCAACGCGGAGCGTTTTCCTAGTAAAGATAATTCAACTTAATATAGCTTAGGTTGTAGAACCAAAGTACGTTCTTGAACCGAAGTGAACATTGGTGATCACAATTACTTATTTTTTACAAAACTTAGCGCGACGTTGAGTGGATTAAGGTAGCAATATTCACGGTGGCTGAAAAATTAAGAAAAAAATAATTTTGGTATTTTCAGAGGTCAATGTTTCAAGCTCAAAGTGAAACTTTTGTATGTTATGCATATTTTACAAAACTGAAAACGGTGATACAGCAGCCTTAACACCGATATTTTTTTATTGATACCACAACACCAACATTTAAGATGTGATTTTGTGCAATTTTAAGAACATTTTACTCAGTAACTATCACACATACAGAATTAACATTGTTAGCAGTCTTAGATATATGTGTTTTGAGTAAAATGACCTAGAGTGATGTTTGTACCATCCATAGGTCTACATAGTTTATGTTGAACTATTTCTGTTTGTAAATTCTTATTTTATGTATATTTTAGACATGACGTGTATTCCTTTCATAATTAATAGAAATTGAACCCTTGTTATTATGACTGCAATTATAGCTCATATTCATATAATAAACATATATTATACTTGTTTTCTGAAAGTTCCATAGAGACAAAGATATATGTTCCAAACAGTGGCGTTACTAAAGGCGGGGGAGGGGGTTAAACCCCCTCCCCCCGAAACTACATCGAGAATGATTTTACCTTTCATCGTCTTGATTAGCCAAGTTGCAAAAGTATAAGACGTTAAGCCCAAAATCAATCAATCAATATAAGATTCCTTAACCACTTCAGTGTATAACAATCGCAACAAACAACATTTTCATTATATTAATCACACCCCTCCAGCCAGATAAGATATGTAATTTCTTTCAATAATTGATTTATATTTATGTGTGACTTATAAATAAAATGCAAACATCTAATATTGCAATCTCACGTTCTGTGAATTAAAATTTAAAAGTATGTGACTTGTGACCACAATGTTGCACTTCATCAACAATAAAGCATTAAAAAACACAATTTCTATGCATGTCTTATTTAAAACTATAATTAATACCTACTGTAACACTGTAACTTCAATATAATACAAACAAACGATTAGTGGTTTGAGTAGTATTCTTTGAGTCTAAAAGGCACGAAATGATGACAGAAGTGAAAAAATATTTCGCCTTTGGCGAAATGGCCTCCGGCTGCCTTTCACTCCCCCCATCCCCCCCACAGTCTAATGATTAAATAGCCTAGGCCTAGGCCTATACAATACCCAAGGAAGGCGCCTTGATTCCAGTCGGTTGCAGAGTGTGGTATACCCGTACGGCAAGGGAGGGCGGGGCCGAGTGGGAGGTACAGGGTCGACTTTCCACTACTCTTACGACTAGCAGTGACATTGATTGATTGATTAATTGATTAATGGAGCTAACCGTCTCATTTTTATGGGACAAAGGCTAATCGAGACGATGAGTGGGTGATAGTGAAGATGAGAAGATGATGATGAAGAATAAAGCCACATCCGAATCAGATCCATTGTACGTCGCGTGGGTCGTCATACGGGAGTCCAGCAAGGGAGGGCGGGCCAAGTGGGAGGAGCGACCTACAGTGGGACAGTGGGGGGAAAGGGAGATGGTCTCCTTTCGCCGCCTCTAACACCTAGCAGATTCACTCTTGGCCTATTCTTCCCCGGGCCCAGACGGGCAACTAGCAGGGACACTCGGGGCCTATTCTTCCCCGGGCCCAGACGGGCAACTAGCAGATTCACTGTTGGCCTATTCTTCCCCGGGCCCAGACGGGCAACTAGCAGGGACACTCGGGGCCTATTCTTCCCCGGGCCCAGACGGGCAACTAGCAGATTCACTGTTGGCCTATTCTTCCCCGGGCCCAGACGGGCGACTAGCAGAGTCACTCTTGGCCTATTCTTCCCTGGGCCCAGACGGGCAACTAGCAGGGACACTCTGGGCCTATTCTTCCCTGGCTCAGACGGGCAACTAGCAGGGACACTCTGGGCCTATTCTTCCCCGGGCCCAGACGGGCAACTAGCAGGGACACTCTGGGCGTCTTCTTCCCCGGGCCCAGACGGGCAACTAGCAGGGACACTCTGGGCCTATTCTACCCCGGGCCCAGACGGGCAACTAGTAGGGACACTCGGGGCCTATTCTTCCCCGGGCCCAGACGGGCAACTAGCAGGGACACTCTGGGCCTATTCTTCCCCGGGCCCAGACGGGCAACTAGCAGGGACACTCTGGGCCTATTCTTCCCTGGCCCAGACGGGCAACTAGCAGGGACACTCTGGGCGTCTTCTTCCCTGGGCCCAGACGGGCAACTAGCAGGGACACTCTGGGCCTATTCTTCCCCGGGCCCAGACGGGCAACAAGCAGGGACACTCTGGGCCTATTCTTCCCCGGGCCCAGACGGGCAACTAGCAGGGACACTCTGGGCCTATTCTTCCCTGGCCCAGACGGGCAACTAGCAGGGACACTCTGGGCCTATTCTTCCCCGGGCCCAGACGGGCAACTAGCAGGGACACTCTGGGCCTATTCTTCCCCGGGCCCAGACGGGCAACAAGCAGGGACACTCTGGGCCTATTCTTCCCCGGGCCCAGACGGGCAACAAGCAGGGACACTATGGGCCTATTCTACCCCGGGCCCAGACGGGCAACAAGCAGGGACACTCTGGGCCTATTCTTCCCCGGGCCCAGACGGGCAACAAGCAGGCACACTCTGGGCCTATTCTTCCCCGGGCCCAGACGGGCAACTAGCAGGGACACTCTGGGCCTATTCTTCCCCGGGCCCAGACGGGCAACAAGCAGGGACACTCTGGGCCTATTCTTCCCCGGGCCCAGACGGGCAACAAGCAGGGACACTCTGGGCCTATTCTTCTCCGGGCCAAGACGAGCAACTAGCAGAGTCACTCTGAGCAGAAAAATCCACGTTTCACCTTCTCCACATCCATCCCCATAATACATTACTTATGAGAGTCAAGTTATACCTGTAGATCACCAGGCCCCAGTTTTCCATCGCTCCGGACTTAAACTGCGTCATGGCCACTTCGTCCATCTTGGGAAGAGTGTACTTGATGGCCGTGAACCCCTCGAGCCACGCCAGGATTGGAGGGCTGACCTTCAGAGAGTAGTGAGCTAGTTCGATGAGCGGAGGTTGGGCGAAGATCCTCAGGTTGGCTCCCTCGTCGCTCAAGTTGGCGAAGTCGGACACTACGAAGGCCAGGTTGTACGTGGACATGGGTGGTGTCTCTTGGAACGTGTCCCAGTACCGTCCGACGCCGGCCAAGCTGTGGCAGAGATTAGCACACAGATGACATCCAGTGTGTAACACTATGAAGGCCAGGTTGTACGTGGACATGGGCGGTGTCTCTTGCAACGTGTCCCAGTACCGTCCGACGCCGGCCAAGCTGTGGCAGAGATCAGCACACAGATGACATCCAGTGTGTAACACTATGAAGGCCAGGTTGTACGTGGACATGGGTGGTGTCTCTTGGAACGTGTCCCAGTACCGTCCGACGCCGGCCAAGCTGTGGCAGAGATCAGCACACAGATGACATCCAGTGTGTAACACTATGAAGGCCAGGTTGTACGTGGACATGGGCGGTGTCTCTTGGAACGTGTCCCAGTACCGTCCGACGCCGGCCAAGCTGTGGGGGAACATCAGCACACAGAAGACATCCAGTGTGTAACACTATGAAGGCCAGGTTGTACGTGGACATGGGCGGTGTCTCTTGGAACGTGTCCCAGTACCGTCCGACGCCGGCCAAGCTGTGGGGGAACATCAGCACACAGATGACATCCAGTGTGTAACACTATGAAGGCCAGGTTGTACGTGGACATGGGCGGTGTCTCTTGGAACGTGTCCCAGTACCGTCCGACGCCGGCCAAGCTGTGGGGGAACATCAGCACACAGATGACATCCAGTGTGTAACACTATGAAGGCCAGGTTGTACGTGGACATGGGCGGTGTCTCTTGGAACGTGTCCCAGTACCGTCCGACGCCAGTTAAGCTGTGGGGGAACATCAGCACACAGAAGACATCCAGTGTGTAACACTATGAAGGCCAGGTTGTACGTGGACATGGGCGGTGTCTCTTGATACGTGTCCCAGTACCGTCCGACGCCGGCCAAGCTGTGGGGGAACATCAGCACACAGATGACATCCAGTGTGTAACACTATGAAGGCCAGGTTGTACGTGGACATGGGCGGTGTCTCTTGGAACGTGTCCCAGTACCGTCCGACGCCGGCCAAGCTGTGGGGGAACATCAGCACACAGAAGACATCCAGTGTGTAACACTATGAAGGCCAGGTTGTACGTGGACATGGGCGGTGTCTCTTGGAACGTGTCCCAGTACCGTCCGACGCCGGCCAAGCTGTGGGGGAACATCAGCACACAGATGACATCCAGTGTGTAACACTATGAAGGCCAGGTTGTACGTGGACATGGGCGGTGTCTCTTGGATCGTGTCCCAGTACCGTCCGACGCCGGCCAAGCTGTGGGGGAACATCAGCACACAGATGACATCCAGTGTGTAACACTATGAAGGCCAGGTTGTACGTGGACATGGGCGGTGTCTCTTGGAACGTGTCCCAGTACCGTCCGACGCCGGCCAAGCTGTGGGGGAACATCAGCAGACAGATGACATCCAGTGTGTAACACTATGAAGGCCAGGTTGTACGTGGACATGGGCGGTGTCTCTTGGAACGTGTCCCAGTACCGTCCGACGCCGGCCAAGCTGTGGGGGAACATCAGCACACAGATGACATCCAGTGTGTAACACTATGAAGGCCAGGTTGTACGTGGACATGGGCGGTGTCTCTTGGATCGTGTCCCAGTACCGTCCGACGCCGGCCAAGCTGTGGGGGAACATCAGCACACAGATGACATCCAGTGTGTAACACTATGAAGGCCAGGTTGTACGTGGACATGGGCGGTGTCTCTTGGAACGTGTCCCAGTACCGTCCGACGCCGGCCAAGCTGTGGGGGAACATCAGCACACAGATGACATCCAGTGTGTAACACTATGAAGGCCAGGTTGTACGTGGACATGGGCGGTGTCTCTTGGAACGTGTCCCAGTACCGTCCGACGCCGGCCAAGCTGTGGGGGAACATCAGCACACAGATGACATCCAGTGTGTAACACTACGAAGGCCAGGTTGTACGTGGACATGAGCGGTGTCTCTTGCAACGTGTCCCAGTACCGTCCGACGCCGGCCAAGCTGTGGGGGAACATCAGCACACAGATGACATCCAGTGTGTAACACTATGAAGGCCAGGTTGTACGTGGACATGGGCGGTGTCTCTTGGATCGTGTCCCAGTACCGTCCGACGCCGGCCAAGCTGTGGGGGAACATCAGCACACAGATGACATCCAGTGTGTAACACTACGAAGGCCAGGTTGTACGTGGACATGAGCGGTGTCTCTTGCAACGTGTCCCAGTACCGTCCGACGCCGGCCAAGCTGTGGGGGAACATCAGCACACAGATGACATCCAGTGTGTAACACTATGAAGGCCAGGTTGTACGTGGACATGGGCGGTGTCTCTTGGAACGTGTCCCAGTACCGTCCGACGCCGGCCAAGCTGTGGGGGAACATCAGCACACAGATGACATCCAGTGTGTAACACTATGAAGGCCAGGTTGTACGTGGACATGGGCGGTGTCTCTTGGAACGTGTCCCAGTACCATCCGACGCCGGCCAAGCTGTGGGGGAACATCAGCACACAGATGACATCCAGTGTGTAACACTGTGAAGGCCAGGTTGTACGTGGACATGGGCGGTGTCTCTTGGAACGTGTCCCAGTACCGTCCGACGCCGGCCAAGCTGTGGGGGAACATCAGCACACAGATGACATCCAGTGTGTAACACTATGAAGGCCAGGTTGTACGTGGACATGGGCGGTGTCTCTTGGAACGTGTCCCAGTACCGTCCGACGCCGGCCAAGCTGTGGGGGAACATCAGCACACAGATGACATCCAGTGTGTAACACTATGAAGGCCAGGTTGTACGTGGACATGGGCGGTGTCTCTTGGAACGTGTCCCAGTACCGTCCGACGCCGGCCAAGCTGTGGGGGAACATCAGCACACAGATGACATCCAGTGTGTAACACTGTGAAGGCCAGGTTGTACGTGGACATGGGCGGTGTCTCTTGGAACGTGTCCCAGTACCGTCCGACGCCGGCCAAGCTGTGAGGGAACATCAGCACACAGATGACATCCAGTGTGTAACACTATGAAGGCCAGGTTGTACGTGGACATGGGCGGTGTCTCTTGGAACGTGTCCCAGTACCGTCCGACGCCGGCCAAGCTGTGGGGGAACATCAGCACACAGATGACATCCAGTGTGTAACACTATGAAGGCCAGGTTGTACGTGGACATGGGCGGTGTCTCTTGGAACGTGTCCCAGTACCGTCCGACGCCGGCCAAGCTGTGGGGGAACATCAGCACACTGATGACATCCAGTGTGTAACACTATGAAGGCCAGGTTGTACGTGGACATGGGCGGTGTCTCTTGGAACGTGTCCCAGTACCGTCCGACGCCGGCCAAGCTGTGGGGGAACATCAGCACACAGATGACATCCAGTGTGTAACACTATGAAGGCCAGGTTGTACGTGGACATGGGCGGTGTCTCTTGGAACGTGTCCCAGTACCGTCCGACGCCGGCCAAGCTGTGGGGGAACATCAGCACACAGATGACATCCAGTGTGTAACACTATGAAGGCCAGGTTGTACGTGGACATGGGCGGTGTCTCTTGGAACGTGTCCCAGTACCGTCCGACGCCGGCCAAGCTGTGGGGGAACATCAGCAGACAGATGACATCCAGTGTGTAACACTATGAAGGCCAGGTTGTACGTGGACATGGGCGGTGTCTCTTGGAACGTGTCCCAGTACCGTCCGACGCCGGCCAAGCTGTGGGGGAACATCAGCACACAGATGACATCCAGTGTGTAACACTATGAAGGCCAGGTTGTACGTGGACATGGGCGGTGTCTCTTGGAACGTGTCCCAGTACTGTCCGACGCCGGCCAAGCTGTGAGGGAACATCAGCACACAGATGACATCCAGTGTGTAACACTATGAAGGCCAGGTTGTACGTGGACATGGGCGGTGTCTCTTGGAACGTGTCCCAGTACCGTCCGACGCCGGCCAAGCTGTGGGGGAACATCAGCAGACAGATGACAACCAGTGTGTAACACTATGAAGGCCAGGTTGTACGTGGACATGGGCGGTGTCTCTTGGAACGTGTCCCAGTACCGTCCGACGCCGGCCAAGCTGTGGGGGAACATCAGCAGACAGATGACATCCAGTGTGTAACACTACGAAGGCCAGGTTGTACGTGGACATGGGCGGTGTCTCTTGGAACGTGTCCCAGTACCGTCCGACGCCGGCCAAGCTGTGGGGGAACATCAGCACACAGATGACATCCAGTGTGTAACACTATGAAGGCCAGGTTGTACGTGGACATGGGCGGTGTCTCTTGGAACGTGTCCCAGTACCGTCCGACGCCGGCCAAGCTGTGGGGGAACATCAGCACACAGATGACATCCAGTGTGTAACACTATGAAGGCCAGGTTGTACGTGGACATGGGCGGTGTCTCTTGGAACGTGTCCCAGTACCGTCCGACGCCGGCCAAGCTGTGAGGGAACATCAGCACACAGATGACATCCAGTGTGTAACACTATGAAGGCCAGGTTGTACGTGGACATGGGCGGTGTCTCTTGGAACGTGTCCCAGTACCGTCCGACGCCGGCCAAGCTGTGAGGGAACATCAGCACACAGATGACATCCAGTGTGTAACACTATGAAGGCCAGGTTGTACGTGGACATGGGCGGTGTCTCTTGGAACGTGTCCCAGTACCGTCCGACGCCGGCCAAGCTGTGGGGGAACATCAGCACACAGATGACATCCAGTGTGTAACACTATGAAGGCCAGGTTGTACGTGGACATGGGCGGTGTCTCTTGGAACGTGTCCCAGTACCGTCCGACGCCGGCCAAGCTGTGGGGGAACATCAGCACACAGATGACATCCAGTGTGTAACACTATGAAGGCCAGGTTGTACGTGGACATGGGCGGTGTCTCTTGGAACGTGTCCCAGTACCGTCCGACGCCGGCCAAGCTGTGGGGGAACATCAGCACACAGATGACATCCAGTGTGTAACACTATGAAGGCCAGGTTGTACGTGGACATGGGCGGTGTCTCTTGGATCGTGTCCCAGTACCGTCCGACGCCGGCCAAGCTGTGGGGGAACATCAGCACACAGATGACATCCAGTGTGTAACACTATGAAGGCCAGGTTGTACGTGGACATGGGCGGTGTCTCTTGGATCGTGTCCCAGTACCGTCCGACGCCGGCCAAGCTGTGGGGGAACATCAGCACACAGATGACATCCAGTGTGTAACACTATGAAGGCCAGGTTGTACGTGGACATGGGCGGTGTCTCTTGGATCGTGTCCCAGTACCGTCCGACGCCGGCCAAGCTGTGGGGGAACATCAGCACACAGATGACATCCAGTGTGTAACACTATGAAGGCCAGGTTGTACGTGGACATGGGCGGTGTCTCTTGGATCGTGTCCCAGTACCGTCCGACGCCGGCCAAGCTGTGGGGGAACATCAGCACACAGATGACATCCAGTGTGTAACACTATGAAGGCCAGGTTGTACGTGGACATGGGCGGTGTCTCTTGGATCGTGTCCCAGTACCGTCCGACGCCGGCCAAGCTGTGGGGGAACATCAGCAGACAGAAGGAAAGATAGCGATGTCGTAAAACATTGATTGTTAGTATATGCAGCGATTGTATTTATCTATGTATCTATTCTTATGAACATGATCTCGGTAAAATGTTTCCAAGTCGAACACTAAAAAACTATTTGATAAACAGTGTTGATACAATTTAGTAAGTGGCCCCGTATTCCCCAATCATAAAGACTTTTTATGTTTACGATTCTTTGGTGGTTTACGACGTTAAGTAGGAGTTAAGGAGATGATAGGCAAAGGAAACCACCTCTTCCCTTCTCCCATCTTACGATAGGCAGGGCTCTAGGAATAAGTTACTGTAATAAGTAACTGTAAGTAACCGTAATAACTGTAAGTAACTGTAATAAGTGACTTTGGAGCCGTCCTAGCAAGGAAGCACTCAATAAATTCAAAGTTGTTCTGAATAGGCAACACGCGTACGATTTTTTTTGTTAAACCAAACACTAAGTTTAATAGTATTAGATACAAAAAGTATATTAATGCAAGTCGCACGTAAAAAAGAAATTTTTAAATAGGTTTAATGTGGTCGCATTTATTGAAGTTTAAACTGGGGATCTGAAACGCGTACAGGTGGCTGTGACGCAATGGTTCTGTAGACGTGGCGTAACAGACCAATCGCTGAGGCGGTGAGCGTACGCAGAACAAAACTATGACGTCAAATCCACTCTACATGGCGGCGGCTTGTTTTTCGCGCCCTTTTATTTATCGTTACTAAACCAATTATTTTTAGGCATAGACTGATCCGTTTTTCAAAATTCAAAGACACAGCATTATTTAATGAGGGACAATGTATTTAAAAATCGATTAAAAATTTCATACGCGTGTTCCCTATTGGCCTTGTTAATTCCGGCATCTGTCCGCAGGTGTTCGCACTGTCCCATCACTGATTCACGTGTTTTGTATTTAAAATATCGATCTTTGATTGGTTATCGCTCACTCGCCGATGGTGTTCGGAGCCTACAGGGTTAGTTTAGTCACTTTTAATTAATGTCCCCCATTTAAAATGAGTCTTGTTACTGAGTGGGTAGACCCTAGTGCTGGGAAAGCTGCTTTTTAAAAGTAGCACTGTTACAGCTACAGCTACTTCATCTTTGAAAGTAACTTAGCTAATTTTACAGCTATTGTAATTTGTAAGTAGCTCGCTACTTGTACAGCTACTCAAAAAAAGTAGTGGCGCTACTTTCAGTTTTTATAATGAACCTGGAGAACGTTCTATTTAAAGTATTTCGGAAATGCATTTAAATAACTTTATAACACAAGAAATTAAACTTGTTTCTTTGATAATCTAGGGCTATTGGCTATAGATTATATTAAATGTTCGTTGTAAATATACAGTTATTAACAGATTAGGTTATCTTCTTACCAATAATCATTTTTATGTCTATGAAAATAATGTACCAAAAACGTAGAAGCCACAAATGTATGTCTACAAAAGGTGTTATGTATTATATAGCATTGCAAAATTGCAAAAAAAGATTACCGGCGATTTTTCGCTACAAATACTTGTTAATACTAGCTTGTTACTCGCTATTTTACTGCATTCTTAAAGGGATAGTCAGATGAAGAACTAAAAAACACCAATTAGTTATTAGTCCATGAAATTCAGTTATGTGTAAAATACAATTGATATAGGTTGCTTCAATGCAAGAAAAAAAATAGTGAACAATTAGCTATTCTACTAGATTCCCTTCGGCATCTCTGCTGCATTTTTCTTCTAAAGCGTAGTGTAACTGTATCAGTTCTGAGATCGCTCATTGTGTTATACGAGACCAGCCCGCGCTCCGCGAAACGCTCGGCGACTGCGGACAGTACCGCTCAAAACAGATTGCAACTTTTCTACACATCATGTCACAAAAAAATTAATTGCAGGGTATTTTGTAGAAGTACACGTTCGTACTAAGAAGCATTTTATCGGTAGAGAAACGATGCACATTAAACCTCCTGATCGATTTTTGATCAGTGCCCTATTTTAGCGGTGGTTTTACTTTCTCAAGGCAACAATTTTTTTACATGGGAATTACCATAAGAAAAGTTGCTCGGTGCTACTTGGTAGCAACTAACCAAAAAATCGCGTTTTCTTTAATTTTTTATCCGCCTGCTTTTAAAGCATGGTATCTTTTAGTCATGTTTTTTATATATAAAAGGTGGACATCTACAAATGGTAGTTCTTTAGTTTTTCACCCGACTATCCCTTTAAATGTAGCGCGCTACCAGTCCCGCTACCAAAAATAGTAACATGCTAATCTATAAATATGAATTAATTCATTGATTCTACCCCGGACACAGACGGATGTGACGACCACTGGTCCATACGACGTAGACTTGTTTGACGTGAAGCAAACAAGTAAAACACCAGGGGGTCATCAGATCCGTCTCAGCGTAGAGAGGTATTAACATTGTAAAGTCGCGGTACACAAAGAAGTCAGATAGTTACTTTCCAAGCACGAACCACTAACGGTTTCTCCGATTATCTAGTACGATTTGGTTGCGGTAAGTTTTTTGACGGTAATGTACAAGAAAACGCAATGATATTCAACAGGCCTACTATAGCTGTTTAATATCATTGAAGAAAACGTGCAAGCAGGTTTTCGTCAAAAAATTTAACACAACTAAATTGTACTAGATAATCTTGAAAACGTTATTGATTCGCACTTGTTACTTGAAAACTAATTCTGGGCGGTCCTGACTCCCCTGACACTACCTTACTTCTTGGTGTGAGAGATCTTTACTCACTGTTGGACCGGGGGGGCCATCCTGAGACATGTTGGAGACAGACGTCATGTTGCCCAGCCTGGAGATTGTGACAGTGGACTCACTGTCAGACCGGGGGGCAATCCTGAGGCATGTTGGAGACAGACGTCATGTTGCCCAGCCTGGAGATTGTGACATTGTACTCACTGTTGGACCGGGGGGCCATCCTGAGGCATGTTGGAGATAGACGTCATGTTGCCCAGCCTGGAGATTGTGACATTGTACTCACTGTTGGACCGGGGGGCCATCCTGAGGCATGTTGGAGATAGACGTCATGTTGCCCAGCCTGGAGATTGTGACATTGTACTCACTGTCAGACCGGGGGGCCATCCTGAGGCATGTTGGAGATAGACGTCATGTTGCCCGGCCTGGAGATTGTGACATTGTACTCACTGTTGGACCGGGGGGCCATCCCGAGGCATGTTGGAGATAGACGTCATGTTGCCCGGCCTGGAGATTGTGACATTGTACTCACTGTTGGACCGGAGGGCCATCCTGAGGCATGTTGGAGACAGACGTAATGTTGCCCAGCCTGGAGATTGTGACATTGTACTCACTGTTGGACCGGAGGGCCATCCTGAGGCATGTTGGAGATAGACGTCATGTTGCCCAGCCTGGAGATTGTGACATTGTACTCACTGTTGGACCGGGGGGCCATCCTGAGGCATGTTGGAGATAGACGTCATGTTGCCCGGCCTGGAGATTGTGACATTGTACTCACTGTTGGACCGGGGGGCCATCCTGAGGCATGTTGGAGACAAACGTCATGTTGCCCGGCCTGGAGATTGTGACATTGTACTCACTGTTGGACCGGGGGGCCATCCTGAGGCATGTTGGAGATAGACGTCATGTTGCCCAGCCTGGAGATTGTGACATTGTACTCACTGTTGGACCGGGGGGCCATCCTGAGGCATGTTGGAGACAGACGTCATGTTGCCCGGCCTGGAGATTGTGACATTGTACTCACTGTTGGACCGGGGGGCCATCCTGAGGCATGTTGGAGACAGACGTAATGTTGCCCAGCCTGGAGATTGTGACATTGTACTCACTGTTGGACCGGGGGGCCATCCTGAGGCATGTTGGAGACAGACGTAATGTTGCCCAGCCTGGAGATTGTGACATTGTACTCACTGTTGGACCGGGGGGCCATCCTGAGGCATGTTGGAGACAGACGTCATGTTGCCCAGCCTGGAGATTGTGACATTGTACTCACTGTTGGACCGGGGGGCCATCCTGAGGCATGTTGGAGATAGACGTCATGTTGCCCGGCCTGGAGATTGTGACATTGTACTCACTGTTGGACCGGGGGGCCATCCTGAGGCATGTTGGAGATAGACGTCATGTTGCCCGGCCTGGAGATTGTGACATTGTACTCACTGTTGGACCGGGGGGCCATCCTGAGGCATGTTGGAGATAGACGTCATGTTGCCCGGCCTGGAGATTGTGACATTGTACTCACTGTTGGACCGGGGGGCCATCCTGAGGCATGTTGGAGATAGACGTAATGTTGCCCAGCCTGGAGATTGTGACATTGTACTCACTGTTGGACCGGGGGGCCATCCTGAGGCATGTTGGAGATAGACGTCATGTTGCCCGGCCTGGAGATTGTGACATTGTACTCACTGTTGGACCGGGGGGCCATCCTGAGGCATGTTGGAGACAGACGTCATGTTGCCCGGCCTGGAGATTGTGACATTGTACTCACTGTTGGACCGGGGGGCCATCCTGAGGCATGTTGGAGACAGACGTCATGTTGCCCAGCCTGGAGATTGTGACATTGTACTCACTGTCAGACCGGGGGGCCATCCTGAGGCATGTTGGAGACAGACGTCATGTTGCCCAGCCTGGAGATTGTGACATTGTACTCACTGTTGGACCGGGGGGCCATCCTGAGGCATGTTGGAGACAGACGTCATGTTGCCCAGCCTGGAGATTGTGACATTGTACTCACTGTTGGACCGGGGGGCCATCCTGAGGCATGTTGGAGATAGACGTCATGTTGCCCGGCCTGGAGATTGTGACATTGTACTCACTGTTGGACCGGGGGGCCATCCTGAGGCATGTTGGAGATAGACGTCATGTTGCCCGGCCTGGAGATTGTGACATTGTACTCACTGTTGGACCGGGGGGCCATCCTGAGGCATGTTGGAGACAGACGTCATGTTGCCCAGCCTGGAGATTGTGACATTGTACTCACTGTTGGACCGGGGGGCCATCCTGAGGCATGTTGGAGATAGACGTCATGTTGCCCGGCCTGGAGATTGTGACATTGTACTCACTGTTGGACCGGGGGGCCATCCTGAGGCATGTTGGAGACAGACGTAATGTTGCCCAGCCTGGAGATTGTGACATTGTACTCACTGTTGGACCGGGGGGCCATCCTAGGCATGTTGGAGACAGACGTCATGTTGCCCAGCCTGGAGATTGTGACATTGTACTCACTGTTGGACCGGGGGGCCATCCTGAGGCATGTTGGAGACAGACGTAATGTTGCCCAGCCTGGAGATTGTGACATTGTACTCACTGTTGGACCGGGGGGCCATCCTGAGGCATGTTGGAGATAGACGTCATGTTGCCCGGCCTGGAGATTGTGACATTGTACTCACTGTTGGACCGGGGGGCCATACTGAGGCATGTTGGAGATAGACGTCATGTTGCCCGGCCTGGAGATTGTGACATTGTACTCACTGTTGGACCGGGGGGCCATCCTGAGGCATGTTGGAGACAGACGTCATGTTGCCCAGCCTGGAGATTGTGACATTGTACTCACTGTTGGACCGGGGGGCCATCCTGAGGCATGTTGGAGACAGACGTCATGTTGCCCAGCCTGGAGATTGTGACATTGTACTCACTGTTGGACCGGGGGGCCATCCTGAGGCATGTTGGAGATAGACGTCATGTTGCCCGGCCTGGAGATTGTGACATTGTACTCACTGTTGGACCGGGGGGCCATCCTGAGGCATGTTGGAGACAGACGTCATGTTGCCCTGTCTGGAGATTGTGACATTGTACTCACTGTTGGACCGGAGGGCCATCCTGAGGCATGTTGGAGACATACGTCATGTTGCCCAGCCTGGAGATTGTGACATAATACTCACTGTTGGACCGGAGGGCCATCCTGAGGCATGTTGGAGATAGACGTCATGTTGCCCAGCCTGGAGATTGTGACATTGTACTCACTGTTGGACCGGGGGGCCATCCTGAGGCATGTTGGAGACATACGTCATGTTGCCCAGCCTGGAGATTGTGACATTGTACTCACTGTTGGACCGGAGGGCCATCCTGAGGCATGTTGGAGACATACGTCATGTTGCCCTGTCTGGAGATTGTGACATTGTACTCACTGTTGGACCGGGGGGCCATCCTGAGGCATGTTGGAGATAGACGTCATGTTGCCCAGCCTGGAGATTGTGACATTGTACTCACTGTTGGACCGGGGTGCCATCCTGAGGCATGTTGGAGACATACGTCATGTTGCCCAGCCTGGAGATAGTGACATTGTACTCACTGTTGGACCGGGGTGCCATCCTGAGGCATGTTGGAGACAGACGTCATGTTGCCCAGCCTGGAGATTGTGACATTGTACTCACTGTTGGACCGGGTGGCCGTCCTGAGGCATGTTGGAGACAGACGTCATGTTGCCCAGCCTGGAGATTGTGACATTGTACTCACTGTTGGACCGGGGGGCCATCCTGAGGCATGTTGGAGACAGACGTCATGTTGCCCAGCCTGGAGATTGTAACAATGTACTCACTGTTGGACCGGAGGGCCATCCTGAGGCATGTTGGAGACAGACGTCATGTTGCCCAGCCTGGAGATTGTAACAATGTACTCACTGTTGGACCGGAGGGCCATCCTGAGGCATGTTGGAGATAGACGTCATGTTGCCCAGCCTGGAGATTGTGACATTGTACTCACTGTTGGACCGGGGGGCCATCCTGAGGCATGTTGGAGATAGACGTCATGTTGCCCAGCCTGGAGATTGTGACATTGTACTCACTGTTGGACCAGGGGGCCATCCTGAGGCATGTTGGTGACATACGTCATGTTGCCCAGCCTGGAGATTGTGACATTGTACTCACTGTTGGACCGGAGGGCCATCCTGAGGCATGTTGGAGACATACGTCATGTTGCCCTGTCTGGAGATTGTGACATTGTACTCACTGTTGGACCGGGGGGCCATCCTGAGGCATGTTGGAGATAGACGTCATGTTGCCCAGCCTGGAGATTGTGACATTGTACTCACTGTTGGACCGGGGTGCCATCCTGAGGCATGTTGGAGACATACGTCATGTTGCCCAGCCTGGAGATAGTGACATTGTACTCACTGTTGGACCGGGGTGCCATCCTGAGGCATGTTGGAGACAGACGTCATGTTGCCCAGCCTGGAGATTGTGACATTGTACTCACTGTTGGACCGGGTGGCCGTCCTGAGGCATGTTGGAGACAGACGTCATGTTGCCCTGTCTGGAGATTGTGACATTGTACTCACTGTTGGACCGGAGGGCCATCCTGAGGCATGTTGGAGACAGACGTCATGTTGCCCGGCCTGGAGATTGTGACATTGTACTCACTGTTGGACCGGAGGGCCATCCTGAGGCATGTTGGAGACATACGTCATGTTGCCCTGTCTGGAGATTGTGACATTGTACTCACTGTTGGACCGGGGGGCCATCCTGAGGCATGTTGGAGACAGACGTCATGTTGCCCAGCCTGGAGATTGTGACATTGTACTCACTGTTGGACCGGGGGGCCATCCTGAGGCATGTTGGAGACAGACGTCATGTTGCCCAGCCTGGAGATTGTAACAATGTACTCACTGTTGGACCGGAGGGCCATCCTGAGGCATGTTGGAGACATACGTCATGTTGCCCTGTCTGGAGATTGTGACATTGTACTCACTGTTGGACCGGAGGGCCATCCTGAGGCATGTTGGAGACAGACGTCATGTTGCCCGGCCTGGAGATTGTGACATTGTACTCACTGTTGGACCGGGGGGCCATCCTGAGGCATGTTGGAGATAGACGTCATGTTGCCCAGCCTGGAGATTGTGACATTGTACTCACTGTTGGACCGGAGGGCCATCCTGAGGCATGTTGGAGACAGACGTCATGTTGCCCGGCCTGGAGATTGTGACATTGTACTCACTGTTGGACCGGGGGGCCATCCTGAGGCATGTTGGAGATAGACGTCATGTTGCCCAGCCTGGAGATTGTGACATTGTACTCACTGTTGGACCGGGGGGCCATCCTGAGGCATGTTGGAGACAGACGTCATGTTGCCCGGCCTGGAGATTGTGACATTGTACTCACTGTTGGACCGGGGGGCCATCCTGAGGCATGTTGGAGATAGACGTCATGTTGCCCAGCCTGGAGATTGTGACATTGTACTCACTGTTGGACCGGGGGGCCATCCTGAGGCATGTTGGAGACAGACGTCATGTTGCCCGGCCTGGAGATTGTGACATTGTACTCACTGTTGGACCGGGGGGCCATCCTGAGGCATGTTGGAGACAGACGTCATGTTGCCCGGCCTGGAGATTGTGACATTGTACTCACTGTTGGACCGGGGGGCCATCCTGAGGCATGTTGGAGATAGACGTCATGTTGCCCGGCCTGGAGATTGTGACATTGTACTCACTGTTGGACCGGGGGGCCATCCTGAGGCATGTTGGAGACAGACGTCATGTTGCCCTGTCTGGAGATTGTGACATTGTACTCACTGTTGGACCGGGGGGCCATCCTGAGGCATGTTGGAGACAGACGTCATGTTGCCCGGCCTGGAGATTGTGACATTGTACTCACTGTTGGACCGGGGGGCCATCCTGAGGCATGTTGGAGATAGACGTCATGTTGCCCAGCCTGGAGATTGTGACATTGTACTCACTGTTGGACCGGGGGGCCATCCTGAGGCATGTTGGAGATAGACGTCATGTTGCCCGGCCTGGAGATTGTGACATTGTACTCACTGTTGGACCGGGGGGCCATCCTGAGGCATGTTGGAGACAGACGTCATGTTGCCCGGCCTAGAGATTGTGACATTGTACTCACTGTTGGACCGGGGGGCCATCCTGAGGCATGTTGGAGATAGACGTCATGTTGCCCAGCCTGGAGATTGTGACATTGTACTCACTGTTGGACCGGGGGGCCATCCTGAGGCATGTTGGAGATAGACGTCATGTTGCCCGGCCTGGAGATTGTGACATTGTACTCACTGTTGGACCGGGGGGCCATCCTGAGGCATGTTGGAGACAGACGTCATGTTGCCCGGCCTAGAGATTGTGACATTGTACTCACTGTTGGACCGGGGGGCCATCCTGAGGCATGTTGGAGATAGACGTCATGTTGCCCAGCCTGGAGATTGTGACATTGTACTCACTGTTGGACCGTGGGGCCATCCTGAGGCATGTTGGAGATAGACGTCATGTTGCCCAGCCTGGAGATTGTGACATTGTACTCACTGTTGGACCGGGGGGCCATCCTGAGGCATGTTGGAGACAAGTTCATGTTGCCCGGCCTGGAGATTGTGACATTGTACTCACTGTTGGACCGGGGGGCCATCCTGAGGCATGTTGGAGATAGACGTCATGTTGCCCAGCCTGGAGATTGTGACATTGTTCTCACTGTTGGACCGGGGGGCCATCCTGAGGCATGTTTGAGATAGACGTCATGTTGCCCGGCCTGGAGATTGTGACATTGTACTCACTGTTGGACCGGGGGGCCATCCTGAGGCATGTTGGAGATAGACGTCATGTTGCCCAGCCTGGAGATTGTGACATTGTACTCACTGTTGGACCGGGGGGCCATCCTGAGGCATGTTGGAGATAGACGTCATGTTGCCCAGCCTGGAGATTGTGACATTGTACTCACTGTTGGACCGGGGGGCCATCCTGAGGCATGTTGGAGATAGACGTCATGTTGCCCGGCCTGGAGATTGTGACATTGTACTCACTGTTGGACCGGGGGGCCATCCTGAGGCATGTTGGAGATAGACGTCATGTTGCCCAGCCTGGAGATTCTGACAATGAACTTGGCTTTCAACTGCGGCTCATCGAAGCAAGGGAAAGCTTTGCGAGCATTTGTAGCTTCGAACTGAGTTGTGGCGGCAAACCTGAAGAGAAAGACGTGAGAGTTATCTTAAAAGCATTCGGAAGAAGTCATTTTACCGCTAAAACATGCGTCTAAACTTACACTCTTCACGCCTTAACCGATATAGTCCAGGATCAAATAGAATCCTGTGCAATTTCCAAGAAAGAGTATAGCACTATATACCAATGTGTTTATGAGGTCTCACAGTATTTAGCGCCCTTACGTGCTACAGCGATATCTGCGACTGGGGGCGGGGGCGATGCCCCCAATTTCGACTACGCATGCATTGAATATCAGTCAATTACGGCCAAACGGTTGGCCTGACCACGACAATGATGATTATAAAATATATTTGTGTGTAATTGATAAAAAATTTTTTGTCACAGTTATTCATGTACGATACATAGTGCGAATGTTATCGTCAATTAAGTATAAAATTAAAATATTCTCAATATATAAAACCATGGGTCAACTATATATAATCAAAACATTACAAACATATTAATACTCGTATAGAAATTTCAGAGTGTTGCCATATCGGTTAATTGTTTTCATAATTTTATCTTAAAGCGATTGGTATTAGTGAAGTATTAAAGACAAGAATGCGTGGGGCTTTTGTGCGCCCGCTAAACACAAGTGTAATGCATAGAAGCATTGGCAATCATAACATTGCACTATTTCGAAAGAAAGGTACACTTATATCTTTGTTTTAGCTTGTAAAATAATAATTTGGATGGTGCCAAGCTCCATCAATAGGCGTTTACAAGTTATACGTAAAAAACAAAATGGCCGACTCTCATGAGGTTTTTCCCTTTTATCTTCACAATCGTACGTTTTAAAAAAAAACTTAATATGACAAAAATTATTTTAAGTAGACTTTTACACACAAATGATACTTGGATATTTTCATAGGAAGTACTACTTACGTACAAATTTAATTTTTGTATGTGTGCATCTGAATTCAAATGTACAAAACTTGGCTCCCGTTCGCTTCTTGGTGAAGCAACTGTGACCTGAGAGAGTGGTCTCAATCGCTTCTTTTAAGTTTATAAAATAATAATTTTGATGATGCCAAGCTCCAATGATAGGCGTTTACGATTTGCATGTGAAAAACAAAATGGCTGCCACTTCAGGTGGTTTTGGCAACTTATCTTCATAACCGTACTATTTACGACAAAATCTAATATGACAAAAAATATTCCTTGTAAAATTCTACATACAATTTATATTCAGGTATTTTTATATGATTTACCATTTACCTACAAATTAAGATTTGTGTATGTTAATCTGTACTCAAATGTACAAGCATTGGCTCCCCTGGACCCGTATTCTGTAACTTTTTTTCGTAGGTCCTGATATGGTTTCTGCCTGAATTCGACGTTGATCGGATAGTTGCGATTTTGTAACTTTTTTGGTGCCCGTTTCCGCCTGAATCCATTTCCGTGGTCCTGATGGTAGCTTTTTTGCTGGTGAAACGAAATCAGCCGTAATATTAAGCATGGATAATAACTGTTGACGCGTGATATTGTACTGCAAACTGCATTCAATAATTATGTTCCATTATAATGAGTGAAAAACACCAATAAAAAACGTATTTACTTTTCATTTGAGGCAGTCTTTATTATTCGAAAATCTCAGCCGGCGCCGCGGTCTAGTGACGCCCGCCATTAGAGAAATATTACGTAAACAACTCTAGCCTAGGCCTATTGTATCACTAGGACTGCCGTATTACTAGGCCGATACATATAAATTCAGTGTTAATACATAAATAGATATTGGCGTAGGCGTAGGCATTACCTTGTAGGCTTCCTAGAACATAGAGAAATTCCTAGAATAGAGAAATATGGCATTCTAGGTTGCTTCTTGTGTTGTAAAAGACGCGTTCATGTAGGTAACTGTGTAGGGTTATGTTTGTTTTGATTTGAGCCGTGTTGCAGTTTGGTTGCAGTGATCACGGCCCTCTAAATCATGATATTGTCTGTTTCTGATTGGCTTACAGCCTCGGTGGCTCAGTCGCCTTGTGATGTCCTCCCAAAACGTACATACACATTTCAGGCGCTGTTATAGAATCGCTATTTTGTTCATCTTTGGCGACGGCTGAAACGGGCAAATAATTTCTGCCTGCATTCGTTTCGGCTGCTTTCATTTCAGGCAGAAATGGGAAAGTTACCGAATAATGGTCCTGGGCTACTTGATTAAGCAAGTATGAACTATGGGAGTGGGCTAAAGCCACCGTTTACACACACCAATATCATATTGATAGACTTCCAAAGATAGAAAATCCATGCCCGAAACAGAATTCGAACCGTGGGCCATCTGCATTGGAAGCAGGACTAAACCCTCTAGCCTAACGAGCCACACACTTAAGAGACCAACGAGCCAAGGCATTAGCAAGTGAATACTAATTTAGAGGATTTAGACAAGTTAGGGGACACAATCATGTTGCCTCTTTTGACTGGCAGAGTCATGTTGGGCATGTTCTACTGTGGCCCCAGGCGAAAGGAGGCATTGGAGGTAAGATATAAATAAAATAAAATTTACTAAGGGTATAACTGCAAGAGGGGAAGTACATATCTTTGTCGCCTATTACTCTTACGTCTGGCAGAGTCAAACTGAATTTATTCATCCCGGACAAGGTATTAAACTAAAACATTGGTGAAGTAGGTTCACACGATGCAGTGTGCGGTAAGCAAGATAAGCGTTCTGAGAAGTACCTCTTTTCGCCGGATGCGGTCTCATAGGTGTTCAAGTAGAAGCCCGACATGTTTGTTTGCAGCGAGCCCGTGTAGTTCATGCTCACTTCGTAGTCCTCGTCGGCCTGCAACCTGGCCTCCAACTCGATCACGTAGAAGTGTCTCAGCGTGTCCTCCGACGTCCTCACCACCGCCACCTCGCTATTGTCCGACACCCTCCTCACCGCCAGGCTGTCGTTGTGCACCTCCAGCCCGTCCTCGTGCAGACAGATGGAGCTCACGTCAGCCAAGGCGGTGAACCTGATCTCGACGCGGCCGTCGAAGGTCAAGTTCTCGGGTATGAACGGAACGAGCCACAACTTGTAGTGTGTCGGCCTCCAGTGCGGTGCCAGTCTGTAGTTAAAGTCGTCTCGAGGCAGCTCCGCAACCTCCATTTCGCTGAACATGTCTGGCTCGCTGCTGGCTGACCCGCACGCGGCCAGCACCACCATCAACGCTACCACTCGATACATCTGGCTCACGGCTGTGACAGACTCAACGTCTCCTTCGAATACCGCCTAGTTCATAGAGAAATAAAACGTCCAGTTACCATGGTTTCACTTTCACCAAAGTAAAACAGGAAGAGGAGAATGACAGTGCTTTACTTTTGGTCCTTAAACATCAAGAGCGGCGCTTTCTAGCGGTGAGGTTACACACTAATAACAGTAACTTCTACCACGGTGTACTTGATCGCCGCTCGCCGCGCTAGCGGCGGCTAGGCGGCGATCAAGTAGACCTTGACTTCTGCATGCCAACGCTACCTATCGGAAAATCGTTCAACCAATTTTGAGCTCCTCCGATTTCGGCGGCTCTTTTGGTAGTAGATTTTTCAAGTTAAATTAAGGCTGTGTGCCGGCGACCCCTAGTCGGCCGCTAAACGCACCCGATATATACCTGCTCTTGAACGGGTTTCTCTTCAGTCTGAGTTTGGTTGTTGGAGGGGTAACCACGCGCATTTTTCCCGCTGCGGTTGACCATAGACCGGACTGTTGGAGAGACAAAGACAGACATAGCTTGGTCCTTGTTGTATGTGGTAGACAAGCCAGAACCATATTCCATTCAAAACAAGTTGTCCAGCCTTGAGGGTTGGTTCGGCCTGCGCGGGGAGGGGGGATGTATACTTTGAAAGTTGCTTTTCGATTCGAAGAAAACAAATAAGCGGGTGGCTAATCTACTTTTAGGATTATTGCATGCACGCAATAAACGTGTCAAAATACTTCAGGGTTCACTTATGACAGGATAAGTTTATACCATACTAAAGCAACCATCTGCCATCAAATATTTGACTCTGTCAATAATCAATATTATACAACGAGGCTAATTACCATCCAGCCATAGAATATGAAAAACGCAAGAAATAAAATAATACCGCTCAAATAAAAATGAAATGAAAATGTATGAGTCCACATCTGTAGACTGTTATTGTGCCCCCGGTATTCAGTTCTTATTACATAACTGAAATTAATTGGTGCGCTACACTTGAATTTGTACAAAATGGTTGTGTGGGGGTGTAGCCTGTATAAGGAATGTGTAAATATTTAATAATATGAAACCCGTATTTTACATTTTCACATCATATATATATATTATTATTATTATTATTATTATTATTTTTACTATTATTATTATTACTATTATTATTTTATTGTTGCAATACATACAAACTCGGTCAAAACCGGCATAAACATGTTGTACGGACACAAATGTCAAGTATTTCCATGTGTTTACCTTATTAAAATCTACTTAGAACTACTTAATATATCTTCTTCTTCTTCTTCCTCTTCTTCTTCTTCTTCTGCTTCTCAAATGCCCACATTTGGCTATACTACTTAATATATCATTGTCCACATTATTTTTTCCAAACCGAACTGTGGATGCTATGTACGGTCGTGGCCGATTTGTACTCATCCCAGCATTCGCTCTTTGTACGGTGGAAACCACGAAAACCACCATCGGGATGGAGAACTTCTTGAAGTCTTCATTCTTCTTAGTTCAAAAATTTTCGCACTATCCTACACGTGTTCAAAATAATTGCTTTTTGCATTTCGATGTATATGTTCGGTTGGAGACCAATTAGTTTAATACTGTCATGGAGTTTACGTGGAACAATGCCATTTGCTGATATAATTAACGGTATAACAGTTACATTATTCTGCTTCCACAACCTTTTTATTTCAATAGATAATTCCTTATATCTGTTTATCTTTTCCCGCCAAGTTGTCTCTACATTGTGGCATAAAGGGACGGCAACATCAATTAAAATCGTTTCTTGTTTCTTCTTGTCAATAAATATAATATCCGGTCTATTGTGATGTATGGTTTGGTCTGTAATAACTGCCCGGTCGTAATATAATTTGTAGTCTTTACTATCTAATACCTTTTCAGGCTTGTATTTGTAATACGCAGTGGTTGTGTTTATAAGTTTATACTTCATGGCTTATTTTTGATGTACAATGTTTGCAACTTGGTTATGCCTATGAAGATAATCTGTCTGACAAAGCATTTTGCACCCAGATACGATATGTTCAATTGTTTCGCCGTTCAAATTACATTTTCTACATTTATCTTCCACTGTGACGTCTTTCAGTATGTATTTTTTGTAATTGTTAGTCTTGATTACTTTATCTTGAATAGCGATCATAAATCCCTCTGTTTCGCTGAAAATGTCCCCGGACGTTAACCATTTGTTCGATGCTACCCTATCGACGCTATCCTTAAGAAGTTCTTTATAATGTCTGCTATGTAACGTCTTTTCTGATATTGTGATCTCTTTTGCTGTGTCCGAATTTAGTTTTTGAAGCAAGTTTAAATTTCCGTCATTTAAATTGAGGGGAGAAAGCGACTTGTCTGCCGATACTATAGCTCTATGAAGTTGTGAATGTGGGCATTTTGTATAAAAGTACTTTCTCAGAATTTCAATTTGTTTATAATATAAATTGTTTAAATCAATCAAGCCTCTTCCCCCTTTTTCTCTAGGTAGAGTCACTCGTTCTATTGCTGACTTAGGGTGATGACTTCTGTATTTGGTGAATGTTGTGCGGGTGAGAATTTCTAGGGCATGAAGTTTTGTCTGTGTCCAGTTAATAATTCCAAATAAATATGTTAGTACCGGTATAGCATAAGTGTTAATTGCTTTGATCTAGTTTTTACCATTCAATTGTGTTTTTAAAATGGATCCTATTCGTTTCTTGTATGCAGAAATTAGTTTACTTTTCATCAGTTTATGATCAATTCGTTTAGCCTGCGCAAATCCTAGATATTTGTATATATCTTCTTCGTCCATTACTCCAATCCGGTTGTCTTCGTCAATTTCAAACTCTTCTAATTTCGTAATCTTTCCTTTGATGACATGAAGTGACTTACATTTATCAATTCCAAAATCCATACATATATCTCTACTGAATTCTAACGTTGAGTTAAGAAGATTCGTCATGTGTGTCGCATTTAAAGCATAAAGCTTGAGATCGTCCATGTAGAATAGATGTGAAAGTGTGTGGCAAACCGTATTACCGTCCTTTATCTTGAAACCATGTGTAGATTTGTTTAGTATATGAGATAATGGATTTAATGAAAGACAAAACCATAACGCACTAAACGAGTCACCTTGAAAAATACCTCGTCGGATGTTAACTGGGTCAGTACATATCTGCTCTTTGCCTACGTTTAACTTTAATGTTGTTTTCCAACTCGTCATCGCTGTCCGCAAAAAGTTTACTATCAATGGGTTTACTTTATAAATTTCCAGTATCTGTATTAGCCACGAATGTGGTGACGAATCATACGCTTTCTTGTAATCAATATAGCTAACGTGAATGTTTCTCTTCTTGTTGAAAGCTTGGTTCATTACAACAGAATCGATAATTAATTGTTCCTTACACCCTTGCGACAATTTACGACATCCCTTTTGTTCTTCAGCTAATATATTGTGTTCTTCGCAATGACTATATATTTTATTTGTTATGCACGATGTCAAGATTTTGTAAATAGTAGGTAAGCATGTAATTGGTCTATATTTACTTGGATTTTTGGTGTCATTATCTTTTGGTTTAAGAAATGTTATTCCTTCAGTAAAGAAATCTGGTAAATCCTTGTCTCCTAATATAAATTCATTAAGACATTTAGCAATCTGGGTGTGCATGTTTGAAAACTTCTTGTACCAAAAATTTTGAATGTTATCGTTACCGGGTGCTTTCCAAGTATGAGTATTTCGTATCGTTGATTTTATATCATTTACACTGATGCCATCAAATGTCATTTCTTTGATATCACTCATTGCCTCAATTTCATCTTGAATCCATGTTGCATTGTGATTGTGCATTAATGGGTTACTCCATATCCCACCCCAAAACTGCTCAATCTCTGTCTTCGATGGTATACCATTGCCTACTATTTCTTCTTTATTGTTTATTTGCTGATAGAATTCTTTTTATTTTTCTTTAAACATTTCGTTTTGTTCTTTTCTATCACTACACTCTTTATATCTTCGTAGTCTTTTGGCTAATGCACTTACTTTTTGCTTTAGAGTATCCAAATATTCGTTTGTAGCCTCGTTCGGTGTTTCATGTATAGTATGGATTTTAAACCTTTCAAATATGTGTTGGCAATATTGTAATATCTTTTTAGATCTATTACCCATCCTGAATTGTTCTAATCTCCCAATATCTCTCCTTAACTCGTTGATGCGTTTGACTAATCTTCGTTCCCATTTTGGAGTCTTATTTGTTTTTATGTTCTGAGAATGTACCAACTTTATTTTTAATCCTAATTGTCTGACCACTGCTACGGCTTCACAATATATTGCTGCATGCACTTCCTCAAACGACAATTCTTTCTTCGCGTAATCTAACAATATATGTACGTTCATTACGTGCATTACTATGTCCATTTGCTTAGACTGTTTAGGTTTAGGAATTCTAGGTCTCTTGTTCGGTTCTATATGTGCAAATTCTGTCAAAGCATTTTCAAAAGCTAAATGTAATATGTTCTTTAACTCGTCTATTTCTTGTGTGTTCCCTCTTGTATTCTCTTCTTGTTCAATGTTATTAATAGGTGGATGTTGGTGATGTACCTCTTGTGTGTTCTGGCCTTCTGGTAGATCTACTTGTTCCATTAATTCTTGTCGTAGATGGTCATCGTTTCTTAATGCTTCCATGATGTGCTCCTCGTTCGCCAAATCCTCTTCATTTTCGTGATCTATTTGTAGTTCTTCCTCTACTTCATGTCTTATTACGTTCAATAGATTAAATGGTAGCATACCATTACTTACAATTATTCTCCTTTGGTCTGCTACTCTTTGTTCGGTTACATCTACTAATGGGTATTCACGTGTAAACGCTCGGTGCAGTTCTTGTCGATATCCAACTAATCTAGTTTCTAATAACGTAATTCTATAGTAGTTGCGCATCACACAAATGTTCATATTATCTGTCCATTTGAAACGCTGCCTCACTCTTCCAGATTTGGTGGTCTGTTGCGATAATACATCAGAAGCATCCATAATCTGTTTGTTTATTTACTAAATGTCAAAGTTCATTGTCCTGTCAAACTAAGTTCTTTGTCACAGAAAGTTAATATTGTTTTTCAAAGAAATCAAAGCACTTAATGTCACACTTTTCTTTACACTCACAACTTGGCCGTGCCCCGTCAATAAATAACACACGCAATTACAAGGCGCTGAGTTGGAGTTGAATGACAGTTTCAAATTTCACAGATTTTGAAGACGAAATCTTCTTAATTCTGGAAACAAATAAAAAGTGCTTACATACAACCGTAAAACATATATCTAGTTACAATATTATCGAATCAAATTATAAGTACAAGACCTTGACGTGTCCAGATCCAGCTTCAATCTGTCAAAATCAACACTAAATTCAACTGTTCCTATGTTTCTCAAGCAAGGCCCTGGACTAAAATGTAAGCCTACAAAATTAAACTTCTATTTATATACAAAGTAATGGATACTGGTACTTCCCTTTATGTCTTCTTGTAGTAAATCACTCGTAGATCTCAATGCCGTGAAAATTGTTGGTTGATTACAGCTTTTTCCCTTTGAAATGCGATATATTATCAGCAGCGACTGGGAACGTGTAGACTTTTAGGGGTTACCAGGTAACCCCTATTATTATTATTATTATTATTATTATTATTATTATTATTATTATTATTATTATTATTATTATTATTATTATTATTATTATTATTATTATTATTATTATTATTATTATTATTATTATTATTATTATTATTTGTGACTTGACTACGTCTCGATCCAGCTAATAGGTAACACGACGTCGGCTAAGGATTGGAGAAAAGGGAAACGGAGGAGGATGATAAAGGGGTATAGGGGAGGGGAATGGAAGTAGGCCTACCGTACTTTCGTCGCCTTTTACGACTGGCAGAGTCCTCTGTGTTTACTAGGTGGGGTGGGGGGGGGGGGGGGGGGGGGCGTCTCCTCATAGCGCTGATTGGAATAACGGTAAATCTAATGAACGAACTATGGCCGGGATATAATAAATATAATTTATTTATATATAGCGTATTCGTTTGTATTTTGGAGATCGTAATAAAATTACAAACAGCACCCAAAACACAAAGTGAGAGTAGGCTATTAGCAGGGTGCAGATATTGTTTGACATGGTTTGCAGCTGCTCTACTGTATTATTACAGTACCACTGCGTAGCAGCAAAGATAACTGATTATAAATAATATAATATGAAATCACATGAAATTCAGAATTTTATGCTCTTTTCCATGAAGTAATTACTTTTTGTGTAAAAATAATATTGTAACCGTGTAGCTTTTAAAACTTTAGTGAAGTGTTGTTCTGCGGAAAGTTTTATAAGCTTCACGTTTCACATTTTTGATAGAATAAAATAATAAAAATACAGTACGTAGAGTATAACTTCCTCTAGGGGATGGTATAGTTTTTGTAGTGATTGTATGTTTTAATTGATGTAAAAAAAATAAAAACCGTTTTCCCGTAGCAACTATCTTGAGGACGGACAGTGTCCCCGCGCGGTGGATTTTGCTGGAAGTTGTCTCTCTATTGTGAAGTGGCACCGCCGGGAGGGGTGAGGGGAGTTGAGCTCGGCCGGCCGGCCAGGCGCAGGTAGAATGTTGACAGTCAGGGAAGGTATTTGTGATGGTTTGTCTAGATTGCGACGAAATACGATTTTCGTGTAATTTCATTCAAACGGCCGGTCACTACTACCGGAAGAGAATTGCGGATTCCGAGATATAGTTGAAGAGAGCGATCGACAATGTGAATATGAACTTGAAACGATGTTATAATATCTGTGGCCACATATTTCAAAGAGATGCTAGTCAAGGCTGAGAGTGGGAGATCTAGGTAGATATTGATAAAAAATCGAAACACCACATTGATATTTGATACCGAAGGCTGGGCTCGAACCTTGAATGAAGGAACCCAACGGCTAAGAAAGCGTCTTTCAAACATTTTCATCGCGTCAAAAAGCACTTCAATAAACAGAATTAAAACATAAACACTTTATTCCTTTTAGTGGCATTGCAACGCATGCCGGGTTTGCTAGTTACTTATAAACGAGACAATCATTCGAAGCTCCTACACTTGAGATTTTTCTTAGTTTGACACTAGGCTCCTGCTCCCCTCCATCGCTATGTGACCACCCTTTACCCCCGTGACAACCTGATAATCATCATATTTATTCATTTCATGTGATTTCATATTATATTATTTATAATCAGTTATCTTTGCTGCTACGCAGTGGTACTGTAATAATACAGTAGAGCAGCTGCAAACCATGTCAAACAATATCTGCACCCTGCTAATAGCCTACTCTCACTTTGTGTTTTGGGTGCTGTTTGTAATTTTATTACGATCTCCAAAATACAAACGAATACGCTATATATAAATAAATTATATTTATTATATCCCGGCCATAGTTCGTTCATTAGATTTACCGTTATTCCAATCAGCGCTATGAGGAGAGCCCCCCCCCCCCCCCCACCCCACCTAGTAAACACAGAGGACTCTGCCAGTCGTAAAAGGCGACGAAAGTACGGTAGGCCTACTTCCATTCCCCTCCCCTATACCCCTTTATCATCCTCCTCCGTTTCCCTTTTCTCCAATCCTTAGCCGACGTCGTGTTACCTATTAGCTGGATCGAGACGTAGTCAAGTCACAAATAATAATAATAATAATAATAATAATAATAATAATAATAATAATAATAATAATAATAATAATAATAATAATAATAATAATAATAATAATAATAATAATAATAATAATAATAATAATAATAATAATAATAATAATAATAATAATAATAATAATAATAATAATAATAATAATAATATATATTTTGCATTCTTCAAGAGTATTATAAAAATGCATAAATTGAGTTTTTTGGTCGTTTTTGGTTTAAATATGGATAAAATATAGAAATTGGCTGATTTCAGTCTATCTACCACAAACTTCGAGTTTTAAGAGGAATCTTTAGAGATGCAAGAAAATGGTTTTATTTTTCTTCACTTTTCGTTTGAGAAATTGAGAATTATGGTGTTTTGTGGTGTTATTGTTTTTTTAATCGAAAATCATGTTTTTACATAAAATCATTCATAAAACTAAAAAAGGTTACATTTTCTAAACTATTATATGTGTATGGCCCTAAATGTATATACATCGTGATGGGCGTCAAAGATTAGATTATACTGCAGAGAAGTAAGTGGTGATGATGCAGACTGCTTATTTTCGCTTTTTATCTCGTAATTCTTGTGAAGATTTGAACGGAAGGGAATACAAAATTACGAATTACTGTTAAATGGTGTTATTTTGCTCGAAAGTGGCAATTATGGTGTTATATCGCGAATTAACTCAGTATTCGTTTTATAAGCATTTTATGGTGTTATTTCGCGATTTGTATCTGAATCCCAGTGACGCATAACGTAAAGAAATGTTGAAACCAGCACTCTAGAGTGTTTTGTTACACTTTTCGTTTTATCGCGCATTGCGAAAAACTTGCATCTCTAGGAATCTTGCATACAGCTGGGATTCCTAAGTGTTTCAACCAAAGTGGACAAATCGTTTTTTTAGAGCGTTTCAGGCTCCAATAAGCACAATTTGTCCATTTCGTCACATTTCGATAACTTCTATAGAAGTTACACCCTCCGTTGAAAAATAAGAATTATAGGTTGCATTCTTCAAGAGTATTATGAAAATGCATAAATTGAGTTTTTTGGTCGTTTTTGGTTAAAATATGCATAAAATATAGAAATTGGCTGATTTCAGTCTATCTACCACATACTTCCAGTTTTAAGAGGAATCTTGCATACGGCTGGGATTCCTAAGGGTTTCAACCAAAGTTGACAAATCGTTGTTTTAGAGCGTTTCAGGCTCAAATAAGCACAATTTGTCCATTTCGTCACATTTCGATAACTACTTTAGAACTTACACCAACCGTTGAAAAATAATAATGTTAGTGTGCATTCTGAAAGAGTATTATGAAAATGCATAAATTGAGTTTTTTGGTCGTTTTTGGTTACGAATCTTGCATACGGCTGGGATTCCTAAGGGTTTCAACCAAAGTTGACAAATCGTTGTTTTAGAGCGTTTTAGGCTCCAAAGAGCACAATTTGTCCATTTCGTCACATTTCGATAACTTCTATAGAAGTTACACCCTCCGTTGAAAAATAAGAATTATAGGCTGCATTCTTCAAGAGTATAATGAAAATGCATAAATTGAGTTTTTTCGTCGTTTTTGGTTAAAATATGCATAAGGCGGGTGCACACGACTGATCTAAGTTGGCCAACTCTGGTTGGGTACAACGAAAGTTGGCCAACTCTTAATGCACACGATAGAATGACGATAGCACTGTCACGGCTTCCATAATACTCATTAAACGTGGTATCCACCCGTTGCTTGGTAGTAATTTGGCGGTAAATTCTACATGTGATCATTTTCATTTTGGAGGTTATGTATTTAGTTAATATTATTATAATATGAACTGTGATGTTGAAGCAGCTGCAGTGCAGCAAATTCACGCTGCCGCATGTTTATTACTAGATTACGCCATCGATTGCCGCCCTAAAAAGCGGAGAATGTGGGTGAAACCATGGCGAGAAAAACTACAAGAAGAAGATAGCTACTATGACAAATTATACGGGGAATTAAAGGTATCAGACCCATACATGTTCATTAGGCAACTGCGATTATACCCCGAATCGTTTGAGCACCTTCTTGAGATGGTTTCTCCCTCTTTGACTAAACAAAGCACGAATATGCGAGAGCCTATTTCTCCCAGAAAGAAACTGACTCTGACACTTAGGCATCTCGCTACAGGTGGGTCCAAGGATCTTTAAGGTAGACTAAGTGATTCCTCTATGTATGGCCACAATAATTTCAATTCTATTATTATACGTTCAGGTGAGAGTCAGTCCTCGCTAGCCATGTAGTACCTTGTTGGGCATTCAACAGTATCTGCCATGATCCCAGATGTGTGCAAAAGTATTTACGACGCTCTAGCACCAACATTTATGAAAACTCCGAGTACTGAAGTAGAATGGAAAGTACGCTATGATTGTATTGACATGTTTTTTAAATAATTATAGTTAAGTATTGAGCAAGAGCTATGTGCCGGAAGGGCTTTGGATGCTAGCTGCCACTAGCAGTTGATAGTGCTACCGCATAGACCTTCCTATCCCAGGTGAGTGTTATACCCAACTGATGTGTGGTTATTAATTTTTCAGATAATAGCTCAAGCATACAATGAAAAGTGGAATTTTCCCCACTGCATTGGTTCATTGGACGGAAAACACGTAATGATTGCACCACCACCCGGAGCTGGATCTTTATATTACAATTATAAGGGGTTTAACAGTATCGTCCTTATGGCAGCTGTAGATGCAGACCTACGGTTCATTTATGCTGATGTTGGCACAAATGGACGGATGAGTGACAGAGGAATTTGGTCCAGGTGTGACTTGAAACATGCATTGGATAACAACTTTAAGCTTAATTTTCCACAAGCATATTTGATTCCATTGTACGACGTAAATATGCCTTATGTATTTATTGGTGATGAGGCCTTCCCTTTAACCACAAAGACAATAAGACCCTATTCTAAAGAAAATCTTGCAATGCGTGACGACCGTCGTATTTACAACTACAGGTAAATTTTGAACTTAACTTTTATTGTTTGTTTGTTTGTAATTTATTTCACATGCTTGGTACTTACAGTACAGAGAGTGTGAAATAACTAGGCCTATGATGATGATCTTCACAGTTTACTTTGGATTTCAAAGTTAATCCTCTGCTTTTCTCTTATTATTTTTAGACTATCTCGTGCTAGGCGTTGTGTTGAGAATGCATTTGGCGTGCTAGCCAACAGATTCCAAATTTATAGGTCACCAATAAGAACATCCCCAGAAAAAGTGACAACAATAGTTTTGTGCACTCTCGTTTTACACAACTGGTTGCGTACACAAGCAATTTCTCATACTAAATATGCACCAACAGAGCTGTTAGATCGAGAAGATGAGATGACTGGCACATTAATACCTGGACAATGGAGAAGAGGTACAAAATATTATTAATTATAATTGTTAATTGTGCCATTATACTTGTAATCATTACCTATTTTCTTTGGTCCAATTCCTTCTGCTGCCATCATCAATGTTCATTTACCGAAAATGCCCTTGTTCTATAGATCCTCAAGCACAAGGCCTAATGCCACTCGGACATGCCGCTGGGAATCGCATTGCAGCGGATGCACAAGAGGTGCGGGAAAACTATTGTCAATATTTCAATGGTGTTGGAGCTGTACCATGGCAGGATAAGATGATACGCCCCCAATAAGAAACATGCAAGATGGAACCAAAATTAATGAAACAGGATTTACATATTACAACACCATATATTGTCATTATGAATACATTTATTAGTGAAGCCTTTTTAATTAAATACTATGTATAGGCCGGAGGCCCTATCGCATTAATTGTAGAGGCACTATTGTATATATTGAACGTGACCTTATTTTTTTGAATGCATGACTGGATTGTGATGTCTTTAGGTTTCTAAATTAATCCTGTGGTCTTTATAGGCCAGGAATAAAGACAAAATTTGCTGCTGAATTTCTTCAGCAACATCTGCATTGAACAAACGTAGCTTCTTTGCTACGAGCCTACCAAATAAGTCCTGTTCGTCGTCATCAACAGCATCTCGTTTGGGTCTGGTTAGCAGTGCTTGCTGGCTTGCTTGAAGTGCTTTAATGGCTTCCTTTGCCATCTCGTCACGTGGACTTTCTCTCCTCTTTTTCTTGACCTGTGGATTTTTTGGTGGCGGTTGTGCTTCCACTATCTCGTCTAGACCTTCTTCTTGAAGGAATTCATACTGGCAGTAATTGTCTTGAGCCTGAAATTAAAATAACTATACAATAATACTTGGCTAATGATGAAAATATGTTGAATGTAAAATTATATTGATTTATAAAAAATAAACACAATATTATGTTTAGAAGTGTAGGCTATACATGGGTGTGTGTGTGCTACTAAATATGCTAAAGCCATATTTGGGAATTCTTGGTTGTCAACTACGCCTACATACCTAAAGAAGGGAAGTTAGTTAACTATGTAAAATATTAGGGTTTGTTATAATTTATATTGTTTGCTGTAATATCATTTATTGTTGTGTAAATATAGTGGGCTACTTTTATGAGCAGTTCCTGAATTTATCTAAAAAGTTAAATGTAATGGTTATTTGTTATGAACTGATAATGTTGATTTGTATTAAAGAAATACACATACCTCTACATTTTCGTCTGAATGTTCTTTGGCTGTTTGTTGTTGATGGCTGTTGTTTGGGGGTTGGCTCATTGTCGACACCCCATTAATAAACACATTTGCTGAGTCTTTCAGAAAGGACATTTTACTGAAGTGCCGGTAACTGGGCTTAAATATATCTGCGGAACCCGCTCCACTCTTGTTCGTTGCCAACCACTTGACCCAGTTCCGATTAAAGACGGTGCGTAAATGGTCCCATTTCTTTTTTATTTCAGGAACTGAAAAAATGTATTAAGTAAGTAAGTGTAAGTAGGCTAGTAAAGCATATTTTTGCCGCTATATTGATTCAATAATGATTGCTTGGGGCAAAAAAAATGCTTATCAAAAGTAGGCCTAGCCTTGGCCATTGACATATATGATTATTGTGCCAAGATGATAGGCTAACTTGCTGCCATCTGAGTGTTTACTAATAACAATAATAATGATATGGGATCTACATCTCATATTTTGGCTAATACTGATAATACAATAAAAATCCTTGCGGAAAGTCACGAACCTCGGTTTTCATTTTTGTAAGAATTAATTGCAACTAGGCCCATAACCTTAGGCCTTGATAATAGCCTATAGTCTTGGCATGAGGCCTAGTTAAACACGATAATAGGTAATACTACAATAAATGTAGGGCACGGTGTTTCCTACCTGTGTACTTGTTCCTGAGGAATGGTACAAGTTTTTCAAACTCGCATGTCTTGAGGTTTGTTTTGGAATATTGCGGGTTTTTTGGATCCCATAAGTATGGTCGTTGAGCATAAAACTCGATAAGAGTAATTTCTTCATCGGCTTGCCAGGTGCCACTTGCCATGATTTAAAATAGTAAAAACTAAGCGTTTAGTTGAGGCGGCGAAACTCGAGAGTAAAGTGTACACAAAGCAACATAACCTCAAAATCAAGGCGACTTTTAATAGTTTCGATTTGATCTGCGATTTATATCGATATTTGCGAGGTTGGGTTGGCGGAATATAGAACTTGGTTCTAATCGTCACCAACTATCAAATGAAGCCACGCGCATGCGCAGACCGATCAACAACCAAGTTGGCCAACTGGTTGCCCAACGCAAATCAGTCGTGTGCAGCCGTCTTAAAATATAGAAATTGGCTGATTTTAGTCGATCTACCACAAACTTCCAGTTTTAAGAAGAATCTTGCATACGGCTGGGATTCCTAAAAGATTCAACCAAATTGCACAAATCGTTGTTTAAGAGCGTTTCAGGCTCCAATAAGCACAATTTGTCCATTTCGTCACATTTCGATAACTTCTATAGAAGTTACACCCTCCGTTGAAAAATAAGAATTATAGGTTGCATTCTTCAACAGTATTATGAAAATGCATAAATTGAGTTTTTTGGTCGTTTTTGGTTAAAATATGGATGAAATATAGAAATTGGCTGATTTGAGTCTATCTACCACATACTTCCAGTTTTAAGAGGAATCTTGCATACGGCTGGGATTCCTAAGGGTTTCAACCAAAGTTGACAAATCGTTGTTTTAGAGCGTTTCAGGCTCCAATAAGCACAATTTGTCCATATCGTCACATTTCGATAACTACTTTAGAAGTTACACCAACCGTTGAAAAATAATAATGTTAGTGTGCATTCTGAAAGAGTATTATGAAAATGCATAAATTGAGTTTTTTGGTCGTTTTTGGTTAAAATATGCATAAAATATAGAAATTGGCTGATTTTAGTCTATCTACCACAAACTTCCAGTTTTAAGAGGAATCTTGCATACGGCTGGGATTCCTAAGGGTTTCAACCAAATTGCACAAATCGTTGTTTTAGAGCGTTTCAGGCTCCAATAAGCACAATTTGTCAATTTCGTTACATTTCGATAACTTCTTTAGAAGTTACACCCTCCGTTGAAAAATAAGAATTATAGGTTGCATTCTTCAAGAGTATTATGAAAATGCATAAATTGAGTTTTTGGTCGTTTTTGGTTAAAATATGCATAAAATATAGAAATTGGCTGATTTTAGTCTATCTACCACAAACTTCGAGTTTCAGCAGGGATTCCTAAGTGTTTCAACCAAAGTTGACAAATCGTTGTTTTAGAGCGATTCAGGCTCCAATAAGCACAATTTGTCCATTTCGTCACATTTCGATAACTTCTATAGAAGCTACACCCTCCGTTGAAAAATAAGAATTATAGTTTTTATACTTCAAGAGTATTATGAAAATGCATAAATTGAGGTTTTTGGTCGGTTTTGGTTAAAATATGCATAAAATATAGAAATTGGCTGATTTAGGTCTATCTACCACAAACTTCCAGTTTTAAGAGGAATCTTGCATACGGCTGGGATTCCTAAGGGTTTCAACCAAATTGCACAAATCGTTGTTTTAGAGCGTTTCAGGCTCCAATAAGCACAATTTGTCCATTTCGTCACATTTCGATAACTTCTATAGAAGTAACACCCTCCGTTGAAAAATAAGAATTATATTTTGCATTCTTCAAGAGTATTATGAAAATGCATAAATTGAGTTTTTTGGTCGTTTTTGGTTAAAATATGGATTAAATATAGAAATTGGCTCATTTCAGTCCGTCTACCACAAACTTCGAGTTTTAAGAGGAATCTTGCATACAGCTGGGATTCCTAAGTGTTTCAACCAAAGTTGACAAATCATTGTTTAAGAGCGTTTCAGGCTCCAATAAGCACAATTTGTCCATTTCGTCACATTTCGATAACTTCTATAGAAGTTACACCCTCCGTTGAAAAATAAGAATTATAGGTTGCATTCTTCAAGAGTATTATGAAAATGCATAAATTGAGTTTTTTGGTCGTTTTTGGTTAAAATATGCATAAAATATAGAAATTGGCTGATTTGAGTCTATCTACCACATACTTCCAGTTTTAAGAGGAATCTTGCATACGGCTGGGATTCCTAAGGGTTTCAACCAAAGTTGACAAATCGTAGTTTTAGAGCGTTTCAGGCTCCAATAAGCACAATTTGTCCATTTCGTCACATTTCGATAACTACTTTACAAGTTACACCAACCGTTGAAAAATAATAATGTTTGTGTGCATTCTGAAAGAGTATTATGAAAATGCATAAATTGAGTTTTTTGGTCGTTTTTGGTTAAAATATGCATTAAATATAGAAATTGGCTCATTTTAGTCTATCTACCACAAACTTCCAGTTTTAAGAGGAATCTTGCATACGGCTGGGATTCCTAAGGGTTTCAACCAAATTGCACAAATCGTTGTTTTTTAGCGTTTCAGGCTCCAATAAGCACAATTTGTCCATTTCGTAACATTTCGATAACTTCTTTAGAAGTTACACCCTCCGTTGAAAAATAAGAATTATAGGTTGCATTCTTCAAGAGTATTATGAAAATGCATAAATTGAGTTTTTTGGTCGTTTTTGGTTAAAATATGCATAAAATATAGAAATTGGCTGATTTCAGTCTATCTACCACAAACTTCCAGTTTTAAGAGGAATCTTGCATACGGCTGGGATTCCTAAGGGTTTCAACCAAAGTTGACAAATCGTTGTTTTAGAGCGTTTCAGGCTCCAATAAGCACAATTTGTCCATTTTGTCACATTTCGATAACTTCTTTAGAAGATACACCCTCCGTTGAAAAATAAGAAAAATAGTTTTTATTCTTCAAGAGTATTATGAAAATGCATAAATTGAGGTTTTTGGTCGTTTTTGGTTAAAATATACATAAATTATAGAAATTGGCTGTTTTTAGTCTATCTACCACAAACTTCCAGTTTTAAGAGGAATCTTGCATACGGCTGGGATTCCTAAGGGTTTCAACCAAAGTTGACAAATCGTTGTTTTAAAGCTTTTCAGACTCCAATAAGCACAATTTGTCCATTCTGTCACATTTCGATAACTTTAGAAGTTACACCAACCGTTGAAAAATAAAAAAGTTAGTGTGCATTCTGAAAGAGTATTATGAAAATGCACAAATTGAGTTTTTTGGTCGTTTTTGGTTAAAATATGGATAAAATATAGAAATTGGCTGATTTCAGTCTATCTACCACAAACTTCGAGTTTTAAGAGGAATCTTGCATACAGCTGGGATTCCTAAGTGTTTCAACCAAAGTTGACAAATCCTTTTTTAGAGCGATTCAGGCTCCAATAAGCACAATTTGTCCATTTCATCACATTTCGATAACTTCTATAGAAGTTACACCCTCCATTGAAAAATAAGAATTATAGTTTTTATTCTTCAAGAGTATTATGAATATGCAAAAATTGAGGGTTTTGTTCGTTTTTGGTTAAAATATGGACAAAATATAGAAATTGGCTTATTTCAGTCTATCTACCACAAACTTCCAGTTTTTTAGAGGAATCTTGCCTACGGCTGGGATTCCTAACGGTTTCAACCAAAGTTGACAAATCGTTGTGTTAGAGCGTTTTAAGCTCCAATAAGCACAATTTGTCCATTTCGTTACATTTCGATAACTACTTTAGAAGTTACACCCACCGTTGAAAAATAATAATGTTAGTGTGCATTCTGAAAGAGTATTATGAAAATGCATAAATTGAGTTTTTTGGACGTTTTTGGTTAAAATATGCATAAAATATAGAAATTGGCTGATTTTAGTCATCTAACACAAACTTCCAGTTTTAAGGGGAATCTTGCTTACGGCTGGGATTCCTAAGGGTTTCAACCAAAGAGCGTTTCAGGCTCCATTAAGCACAATTTGTCCATTTCGTCACATTTCGATAACTTCTATAGAAGTTACACTCTCCGTTGAAAAATAAGAATTATAGGTTGCATTCTTCAAGAGTATAATGAAAATGCATAAATTGAGTTTTTTCGTCGTTTTTGGTTAAAATATGCATAAAAAATAGAAATTGGCTGATTTCAGTCTATCTACCACAAACTTCCAGTTTTAAGAGGAATCTTGCATACGGCTGGGATTCCTAAGGGTTTCAACCAAAGTTGACAAATCGTTGTTTTAGAGCGTTTCAGGCTCCAATAAGCACAATTTGTCCATTTCGTCACATTTCGATAACTACTTTAGAAGTTACACCAACCGTTGAAAAATAATAATGTAAGTGTGCATTCTGAAAGAGTATTATAAAAATGCATAAATTGAGTTTTTTGGTCGTTTTTGGTTAAAATATGCATAAAATATAGAAATTGGCTGATTTCAGTCTATCTACCACAAACTTCGAGCTTTAAGAGGAATCTTGCATACAGCTGGGATTCTTAAGTGTTTCAACCAAAGTTGACAAATCATTGTTTTAGAGCGATTTAGGCTCCAATAAGCACAATTTGTCCATTTCGTCATATTTCGATAACTTCTATAGAAGTTACACCCTCCGTTGAAAAATAAGAATTATAGTTTTTATTCTTCAAGAGTATTATGAAAATGCATAAATTGAGGTTTTTGTTCGGTTTTGGTTAAAATATGCATAAAATATAGAAATTGGCTGATTTTAGTCTATCTACCATAAACTTCCAGTTTTAAGAGGAATCTTGCAAACGGCTGGGATTCCTAAGGGTTTCAACCAAATTGCACAAATCGTTGTTTTAGAGCGTTTCAGGCTCCAATAAGCACAATTTGTCCATTTCGTTGCATTTCGATAACTTCTTTAGAAGTTACACCCTCCATTGAAAAATAAGAATTATAGGTTGCATTCTTCAAGAGTATTTTGAAAATGCAAAAATTGAGTATTTTGGTCGTTTTTGGTTAAAATATGCATAAAATATAGAAATTGGCTGATTTCAGTCTATCTACCAGAAACTTCGAGTTTTAAGAGGAATCTTGCAAACAGCTGGGATTCCTAAGTGTTTCACCAAAGTTGACAAATCGTTGTTTTAGAGCGTTTCAGGCTCCATTAAGCACAATTTGTCCATTTCGTCACATTTTGATAACTTCTATAGAAGTTACACCCTCCGTTGAAAAATAAGAATTATAGTTTTTATTCTTCAAGAGTATTATGAAAATGCATAAATTGCGTTTTTTGGTCGTTTTTGGTTAAAATATACATAAATTATAGAAATTGGCTGATTTCAGTCTATCTACCACAAACTTCCAGTTTTAAGAGGAATCTTGCATACAGCTGGGTTTCTTAAGTGTTTCAACCAAAGTTGACAAATCATTGTTTAAGAGCGTTTCAGGCTCCAATAAGCACAATTTGTCCATTTCGTCACATTTCGATAACTTCTATAGAAGTTACACCCTCCGTTGAAAAATAAGAATTATTGTTTTTATTCTTCAAGAGTATTATGAAAATGCATAAATTGAGGTTTTTGGTCGTTTTTGGTTAAAATATACATAAATTATAGAAATTGGCTGATTTCAACCTATCTACCACAAACTTCCAGTTTAAAGAGGAATCTTGCATACGGCTGGGATTCCTAAGGGTTTCAACCAAAGTTGACAAATCGTTGTTTTAGAGCGTTTCAGGCTCCAATAAGCACAATTTGTCCATTTCGTCACATTTCGATAACTTCTATAGAAGTTACACCCTCCGTTGAAAAATATGAATTATAGGCTGCATTCTTCAAGAGTATAATGATCATGCATACATTGAGTTTTTTCGTCGTTTTTGGTTAAAATATGCATAAAATATAGAAATTGGCTGATTTTAGTCTATCTACCACAAACTTCCAGTTTTAAGAGGAATCTTGCATACGGCTGGGATTCCTAAGGGTTTCAACCAAATTGCACAAATCGTTGTTTTAGAGCGTTTCAGGCTCCAATAAGCATAATTTGTCCATTTCGTCACATTTCGATAACTTCTTTAGAAGTTACACCCTCCGTTGAAAAATAAGAATTATAGTTTTTATTCTTCAAGAGTATTATGAAAATGCATAAATTGAGGTTTTAAGTCGTTTCTGGTAAAAATATGCATAAAATATAGAAATTGGCTGATTTTAGTCTATCTACCACAAACTTCCAGTTTTAAGAGGAATCTTGCATACGGCTGGGATTCCTAAGGGTTTCAACCAAATTGCACAAATCGTTGTTTTAGAGCGTTTCAGGCTCCAATAAGCACAATTTGTCCATTTCGTTACATTTCGATAATTTCTTTAGAAGTTACACCCTCCGTTGAAAAATAAGAATAATAGGTTGCATTCTTCAAGAGTATTATGATAATGCATAAATTGAGGTTTTTGTTCGTTTTTGGTAAAATATGCATAAAATATAGAAATTGGCTGATTTTAGTCTATCTACCACAAACTTCCAGTTTTAAGAGGAATCTTGCATACGGCTGGTGTTTGGACACTTTTATATTCGTCGGGCGTGATGTTTGGACACTTAAATTAAGACGCCGTTAGATAGCAGCATCAGCTACTTCTTTACAATTGTTTATTGCCGATAAAGGAGGTGGACGTCGCCGTTTGACGTCCCCATGCCAACGTGGTGATTTGGTCTTGTGTAATAAACAGTATCCATTAAACGTTCAAGTTCAAAGATTACAATTTCGTATTGAATTTAATTCCGCCAAGTATACTTCAAGCTTTATTCATTGGTCCTCCGGTTACGGATGCTTATTGTGTTGTGTCCGGCGTGTGTTTATTGCGGTATTCAAGCGTTGTTGTAAGAATTGTATACTTTAAACTGGTCTAGCGTGCGTTCCCATCTTCGCCAGGATGGACACACTCCTTGCCAAAAAACGTGTTGTGAAGGCCAGCGTGACGCGGTTGGAAACAGCAGTGAGCATAATTGGACCCAGTGACGTGTCAATAATTAGCATTCACAAGGGTAGGGTGGATCAATTGTCGACGGACATTGATCGCCTTTTAAACGACATAAGTGTTTATACAAGCGAAGAAGAATTTCTCGAGTTTGAAAATGAACTCAGCAGTGTTTTTAATAGGTTAGTGTTCCTGCGCGCCAAGCTAATGGACCTGACGGTGAGCGACGAGACAACATCAGCATCGACCACGTCTGCCCATGTCCACAGTCCTAGCGAGGTAAGACTACCCAAGCTACAGTTACCATCGTTTAACGGTAGTTTACAAACCTGGTTGTCGTTTCGAGACCTGTTTGAAGCTGCAGTACACAACAACAATAACCTGTCAGGGGTGGAAAAGTTGCAGTATCTTAAGGGAGCACTTTAAGGTGAACCGTCTGCACTTCTGCAGTCCATACCGTTAACTAACGCTAACTATAGTGAGGCTTGGGATATTTTAACGTCACGTTACCAGAACACGCGTGAAATTGTACATGCAATAATGCAACGCATGTTTTCTCAGCCTGCTATGCAACATGAGTCGGCAGCCAACTTACGCAAGCTGCTAGATAATACATTAGAGTGTACACGGTCATTGAAAGTGCTAGGACAACCTGTAGAACACTGGGATTCTGTGCTCGTTTATCACACTGCTGATAAACTTGACAGTGAAACTCGGCGTCAGTGGGAGCTTTCACTGACGTCTAACGAAACTTCTACTTTCCAACAATTAACAGATTTCATGGAACATCGTGCTAGAGCACTAGCGGCTGTAGGCGCCCTGAAATCGAAGGGTTCTACAGTCAGCAATGCTGCTAAATCACATACCATTAAACATGCATCCGTTCACCATAGTGCAGCCCAGCAGTCTCAATTGTGCGAGAAATGTGCTGGCAACCATGCTATACATAAATGCCATGAGTTTCTTAATGCTACTGTAAACGAGCGGCACGCATTTGTACGAAACAAGCCATTGTGTTTCAATTGTTTGAGACCCAGCCACGCGGCTAGAGGCTGTAAGTCTCCCGTCAAATGTCGAGTATGCCATAAACAACATCACACACTGTTACATTTTACAGCTGAGCCACCGTCAGAAGAACAGACCGTACCAGCGTCTGGTGATTCGACAGTCTTGTCACATTACTCTTCTGAATTTGTATCATCCACAGTGTTATTGTCCACAGCAGTTGTTTATGTGCAAGATATGAATGGAATTAGTAGACCATTGCGAGCGTTGCTGGATTCTGCATCAGAGGCTAGTTTTGTGACGGCAGGTTGTGTGCAAAGGCTTGGTTTACGAAAACACGAATCACAGGTGTTCGTTTCAGGATTGGCTGCCAGCAGTATCGGCAAGTGTCAAGGTGCCGTAAACCTGAATTTCATTTCTACCTTCAACAGTGACGATATATTTTCTGTGAAGGCCTTGGTGCTGCCCAAGGTTACGGGAATGCTCCCCCGACAGCCTGTCAAGATCGACGATAGTTGGACACATCTCCGTGGTTTAAAGTTGGCAGACCCAGCTTTTAATAATCCAAGTGGGATAGACATTCTCCTAGGTGCAGATATCTACCCAATGCTCCTTCTATCTGGACGTTGTTCCGGTGCGGTTGGGTCACCTGTGGCGCTAGAGACAGCGCTCGGGTGGGTACTGACAGGACCGGTCAAGGTGAACAATGCCATGTCAGGGGTGACCATTTTCCACGTTCAATGTGACAATGTGCGGCGCAGGTTCTGGGAACTGGAGGAGGTTCCCACTGCAAACATACTGACACCAGAGAAGAAATTATGTGAGCGCCATTTTGAAGGATCTCATAAAAGAGATGATTCAGGCAGATTTGTTGTAGATTTGCCAGTTCGAGAAGACAGTCAAGAGTTAGGCTTATCACGAAATATGGCAGTCAAACGACTTGAACAGCTCGAACGGCGTTTACGTTACCAACCTGAGAAAAGGCAACAATATGTCGATTTTATGGCAGAATACAAGTTGCTTGGGCACATGGAGGCGGTTCCAAATAATCAACTCAACAAGCCATGCTCTGAGGTTTATTATATTCCTCACCATCCCGTGATTAAAGAAAGCAGCTCCACCACTAAGCTAAGAGTTGTCTTTGATGCTTCCGCCAAATCTTCGTCAGGTGTTTCATTAAATGACAAGCTCATGGTGGGACCAAAATTGCAAGAAGATATTGCTCCAATATTAATTCGTTTTCGTAAACACGTCATTCCACTGGTGGCGGATGTTGCCAAAATGTATCGCCAAATACAGGTGAACAACCTTCAGACTGATCTCCAAAGAATTGTCTGGAGACCCATACCAGAGGAACCGATCCAAGATTATAAACTGTTGACAGTAACATACGGAGAAAGCTGTGCTCCCTATCTCGCAATAAAATGCCTTCAACAACTTGCCAAGGATGAAGAAGCTTCATTTCCCAAGGCTTCGCTTGTTGTTTTGATGAATTTTTATGTTGATGACCTATTGTCAGGAGCTGAAACCATTGTTGAGGCCCTGGAATTGCAAGATCAACTAGTCCAGCTGATGAAGAAGGGTGGTTTTGAACTTCGGAAATGGTCTTCCAGCGCAGCAGAAGTCCTCAATGCAGTACCAGAAGACCTGCGCGAGCCAAACATACAATTAATCATGGACGGGAATAAGGCCGTTAAAACACTTGGTCTTCAATGGCACCCAGCAACAGATCAGTTCTCGTTTTCCGTCACACAACCTCTTCAACGGATTGTTGTCACCAAGCGTATGCTACTGTCTGACCTAGCTAAGGTATTTGACCCCCTGGGATGGCTCTCGCCTGTAACAGTCACAGCTAAGCTCGTCTTTCAATCATTGTGGAGACTAGATCTTGCATGGGATGATGCTCTTCCAGACGACATTTTCAATACGTGGAAGAAGTTCTGTCAAGAATTGCCTGCCTTGCAAGAAATCCGCATTGACCGATGCATTCTTGCCCCTCAGCCAACCATGTGTCAACTTGTCGGCTTTTGTGACGCCTCCGAAGTTGCGTATGCAGCCGTAGTGTACCTGCGGTCATATTACTCTGATGGTACGGTGTTGGTGAAACTCGTAGCCGGGAAAACGAAGGTGTCTCCTGTGAAGCAGGTATCCATTCCCCGTTTGGAATTGTGTGGTGCCTTGTTATTGGCAAGATTGATGGCACTCATTCAAGAGTCGTTGAGTTTCAGCCAAGATCAAGTTTTCGCGTGGACGGACTCAACAATAGTATTAGCCTGGCTAGCATCGCACCCAAAACGCTGGAAGACATTCGTGGCTAACAGGGTATCAGAGATTCAGGAACGCATTCCTTATCAGCACTGGCGACACGTAAAGAGTGAAGACAACCCCGCAGACTGTGCCTCGCGTGGTTTATCACCTGCTTTATTGGCACGTCAGACCTTGTGGTGGTCAGGTCCTGTTTGGCTTCAAGAGGCAGTATTACCACACTCCACTGAAGACTTACCAGATCAGCTTCTACTGAGTATTGAAGAGAGAATTGTTGTATCCAGTGCACATATTAAGGTTGATATGTCCCTTCTAGATAAATGGTCATCGCTTAGGAAACTTCAACACGCGACTGCTTGGTGTCTGCGTTTCAGTTCAAACTGCAAGGTGGCACCTGAAAGAAGAGTTTTCGATCCATTGACCGCAAGTGAACTGAACGGCGCACTTTTACGTTGGGTTACCATTGTTCAGAGCGAGGAGAGCCATGCAGAGATTCAGTGCCTTAAAAATGGAAGACCCTTGCCTCCGAAAAGCAGAATACTGTCCTTGAATCCATTCCTGGACGAATCCGGTGTGCTCAGGGTGGGCGGACGTCTTCACAATGCTGAAGTATCACATGAGCAGAAGCATCCTGCGTCGCTTCCTCGCAACAGCAGACTGACCGAGCTGATCGTGATCCACGAACATCAAGTGAACCTTCATGCTGGTCCGCAGTTGGTGCAAGTTATACTTAGACAACGTTTCTGGATCGTTCGTGACCGAGACGTCATTCGCTACCAAATCAGGAAATGTGTTACGTGCCATCGACATCGGTCCACAACTTCGAACCAGTTAATGGGCCAGCTTCCTGCAGCAAGAGTGCGTCCTGCTCGACCTTTTCTTCATTGTGGCATAGACTATGCTGGTCCTTTCCTGCTGAGAAACATGAAGGGAAGAAGCCGACTCACCTACAAGGGGTACGTTGCTCTCTTCGTATGTTTCACGACAAAGGCCATCCACCTGGAATTGGTCAGTGACCTCACTACAGCCGCCTTCATCGCAGCATTGAAGAGATTCGTATCACGTCGGGGGCGACCTCATGAAGTCTACAGTGATTGTGGTACAAATTTTGTTGGTGCCGCGCGTGATCTAAAAGAGTTCCTCAATTTTGTCAAGACTGCAGAACACCAGCAGACTGTAGGACGGCATCTTGCCGATCAAGGTATCCACGTGGCATTTCAATCCACCTGCAGCCCCTCACCAAGGTGGTCTATGGGAGGCCGGGGTGAAGTCTATGAAACATCATATGCGGCGAGTGGTAGGCAACTGTACTCTTAGTTTTGAAGAGATGTATACCGTCCTCACCCAAATAGAAGCCTGCCTAAATTCACAGCCTTTAACTGCAATTTCCACCGACCCTACTGATCTTTCTGTCCTAACTCCTGGCCATATCTTGACGGGTGATTCCCTCCTATCCGTGCCGGAACCTGACCTGACATCAGCCAAGTCCAATACACTTTCACGGTGGCAACTGCTACAAAAGCTCGTGCAACACTTCTGGCGTCGATGGTCTTCGGAATATCTATCGCGACTGCAGCAACGACCCAAGTGGTGGCTTAAGCAGTCCAACATCCAGTGCGGAGACATGGTAATCGTCAAAGAGGACAGCCTTCCGCCAATGAAGTGGAAACTCGGGCGAGTCGAGTCCACACACCCTGGGACGGACGGCCTCGTGAGATCAGTGTCAGTGAGAACGTCGAGTGGAACGGTTAAAAGGCCAATTGTAAAACTATCTCGCCTACCATTTGATGACAAGTAATGTTGTTGTTGAAATGTCTTTCAAGGTGGGCGGGATGTTTGGACACTTTTATTTTCGTCGGGCGTGATGTTTGGACACTTAAATTAACCCTTTCAGACCCCACGTCCACAATAGTGGACACCAATTTTTGGATTTTATTACAGTTAAACGGAACGTTAGTTCTCATTGATCGCTGTTTACAAAAATCAAATGTTTAGATTCAAACAGTTTCATTATTTCCCCGCTGCAATGTGACGAATGGTACCTTTATTAGAGACGTTTCAAAATTCATACTTGCAAAAACAGCTAAAAACAAGAGAATTTTGATATGTCCCGGAAATTTGATTTATTTCTAGTTTGTGTTGCATTTGAGGGAAAAAGATATGAAAATAAGCAAAAAATTGCAAAAAAATCTATTTTTTTTAAACTACTGAGCAAAATTTATTTTGGTCCCAAATTTTGGATTTATATCCAATCCAAAATTTCCCAAAAAATCTTAAAAAATCATGGCATATTTATTAAAAAAAATCTAAAAACCATTAAAAAAATCAGGGAATTGATTGTTAGTGTTTTTAAGTAGCGTTATCTGCTCAAAAAAAAAAAGGACTGAAAGGGATAAGACGCCGTTAGATAGCAGCATTGTCTATTTCTTTAGAATTGTTTATTGCCGATAAAGGAGTTGGACGTCGCCGTTTGACGTCCCCATGCCAACGTCGTGATTTTTGTCTTGTGTAATAAACAGTATCCATTAAACGTTCAAGTTCAAAGATTACAATTTCGTATTGAATTTAATTCCGCCAAGAATACTTCAAGCTTTATTCAATAATACTCTTGAAGAATGCAACCTATAATTCTTATTTTTCAACGGAGGGTGTAACTTCTATAGAAGTTATCGAAATGTGACGAAATGGACAAATTGTGCTTGTTGGAGCCTGAAACGCTCTAAAACAACGATTTGTGTAATTTGGTTGAAACCCTTAGGAATCCCAGCCGTATGCAAGATTCCTCTTAAAACTGGAAGTTTGTGGTAGATAGACTAAAATCAGCCAATTTCTATATTTTATGCATATTTTAACCTGAAACGACTTAAAACCACAATTTATGCATTTTCATAATACTCTTGAAGAATAAAAACTATAATTCTTATTTTTCAACGGAGGGTGTAACTTCTAAAGAAGTTATCGAAATGTGACGAAATGGACAAATTGTGCTTATTGAAGCCTGAAACGCTCTAAAACAACGATTTGTCAACTTTGGTTGAAACCCTTAGGAATCCCAGCCGTATGCAAGATTCCTCTTAAAACTGGAAGTTTGTGGTAGATAGACTGAAATCAGCCAATTTCTATAATTTATGTATATATTAACCAAAAACGACCAAAAACCTCAATTTATGCATTTTCATAATACTCTTGAAGAGTAAAAACTATAATTCTTATTTTTCACAGGAGGGTGTAACTTCTATAGAAGTTATCGAAATGTGACGAAATGGACAAATTGTGCTTATTGGAGCCTGAAACGCTCTTAAACAACGATTTGTCAACTTTGGATGAAACACTTAGGAATCCCAGCTGTATGCAAGATTACTCTTAAAACTCGAAGTTTGTGGTAGATAGACTGAAATCAGCCAATTTCTATATTTTATGCATATTTTAACCAAAAACGACCAAAAAACTCAATTTACGCATTTTCATAATACTCTTGAAGAATGCAACCCATAATTCTTATTTTTCAACGGAGGGTGTAACTTCTAAAGAAGTTATCGAAATGTAACGAAATGGACAAATTGTGCTTATTGGAGCCTGAAACGCTCTAAAACAACGATTTGTGCAATTTGGTTGAAACCCTTAGGAATCCCAGCCGTATGTAAGATTCCTCTTAAAACTGGAAGTTTGTGGTAGATAGACTAAAATCAGCCAATTTCTATATTTTATGCATATTTTAACCAAAAACGACTTGAAACCTCAATTTATGCATTTTCATAATACTCTTGAAGAATAAAAACTATAATTCTTATTTTTCAACGGAGGGTGTAACTTCTAAAGAAGTTATCGAAATGTGACGAAATGGACAAATTGTGCTTATTGAAGCCTGAAACGCTCTAAAACAACGATTTGTCAACTTTGGTTGAAACCCTTAGGAATCCCAGCCGTATGCAAGATTCCTCTTAAAACTGGAAGTTTGTGGTAGATAGACTGAAATCAGCCAATTTCTATAATTTATGTATATTTTAACCAAAAACGACCAAAAACCTCAATTTATGCATTTTCATAATACTCTTGAAGAGTAAAAACTATAATTCTTATTTTTCAAAGGAGGGTGTAACTTCTATAGAAGTTATCGAAATGTGACTAAATGGAAAAATTGTGCTTATTGGAGCCTGAAACGCTCTTAAACAACGATTTGTCAACTTTGGTTGAAACACTTAGGAATCCCAGCTGTATGCAAGATTCCTCTTAAAACTCGAAGTTTGTGGTAGATAGACTGAAATCAGCCAATTTCTATATTTTATGCATATTTTAACCAAAAATGAACAAAAAACTCAATTTACGCATTTTCATAATACTCTTGAAGAATGCAACCCATAATTCTTATTTTTCAACGGAGGGTGTAACTTCCAAAGAAGTTATCGAAATGTAACGAAATGGACAAATTGTGCTTATTGGAGCCTGAAACGCTCTAAAACAACGATTTGTGCAATTTGGTTGAAACCCTTAGGAATCCCAGCCGTATGATGGATTCCTCTTAAAACTGGAAGTTTGTGGTAGATAGACTAAAATCAGCCAATTTCTATATTTTATGCATATTTTAACCAAAAACGACTTAAAACCTCAATTTATGCATTTTCATAATACTCTTGAAGAATAAAAACTATAATTCTTATTTTTCAACGGAGAGTGTAACTTCTAAAGAAGTTATCGAAATGTGACGAAATGGACAAATTGTGCTTATTGGAGCCTGAAACGCTCTAAAACAACGATTTGTCAACTTTAATTGAAACACTTAAGAAACCCAGCTGTATGTAAGATTCCTCTTAAAACTGGAAGTTTGTGGTAGATGACTAAAATCAGCCAATTTCTATATTTTATGCATATTTTAACCAAAAACGTCAAAAAAACTCAATTTATGCATTTTCATAATACTCTTTCAGAATGCACACTAACATTATTATTTTTCAACGGTGGGTGTAACTTCTGTAGAAGTTATCGAAATGTGACGAAATGGACAAATTGTGCTTATTGGAGCCTGAAACGCTCTAAAACAACGATTTGTCAACTTTGGTTGAAACACTTAGGAATCCCAGCTGTATGCATTATTCCTCTTAAAACTCGAAGTTTGTGGTAGATAGACTGAAATCAGCCAATTTCTATGTTTTATCCATATTTTAACCAAAAACGACGAAAAAACTCAATTTATGCATTTTCATAATACTCTTGAAGAATGAAAAATATAATTCTTATTTTTCAACGGAGGGTGTAACTTCTATAGAAGTTATCGAAATGTGACGAAATGGACAAATTGTGCTCATTGGAGCCTATAACGCTCTAAAACAACGATTTGTTAACTTTGGTTGAAACACTTAGGAATCCCAGCTGTATCCAAGATTCCTCTTAAAACTCGAAGTTTGTGGTAGATAGACTGAAATCAGCCAATTTCTATATTTTATGCATATTTTAACCAAAAACGACAAAAAAACTCAATTTATGCATTTTCATAATACTCTTGAAGAATGCAACCTATAATTCTTATTTTTCAACGGAGGGTGTAACTTCTAAAGAGGTTATCGAAATGTAACGAAATGGACAAATTATGCTAATTGTAGCCTACAACGCTCTAAAACAACGATTTGTGCAATTTGGTTGAAACCCTTAGGAATCCCAGCCGTATGCAAGATTCCTCTTAAAACTTTAAGTTTGTGGTAGATGAACTGAAATCAGCCAATTTCTATATTTTATGCATATTTTAACCAAAAACAACGAAAAAACTTAATTTTTGCATTTTCATAATACTCTTGAAGAATGCAAACTATATTTCTTATTTTTCAACGGAGGGTGTATCTTCTAAAGAAGTTATCGAAATGTGACGAAATGGACAAATTGTGCTTATTGGAGCCTGAAACGCTCTAAAACAACGATTTGTCAACTTTGGTTGAAACACTTAGGAATCCCAGCTGTATGCAAGATTCCTCTTAAAACTCGAAGTTTGTGGTAGATAGACTGAAATCAGCCAATTTCTATATTTTATGCATATTTTAACCAAAAACGACTAAAAAAACTCAATTAATGCATTTTCATAATACTCTTGAAGAATGCAACCAATAATTCTTATTTTTCAACGGAGGGTGTAACTTGTAAAGAAGTTATCGAAATGTAACGAAATGGACAAATTGTGCTTATTGGAGCCTTAAACGCTCTAAAACAACGCTTTGTGCAATTTGGTTGAAACCCTTAGGAATCCCAGCCGTATGCAAGATTCCTCTTAAAACTGGAAGTTTGTGGTAGATAGACTAAAATCAGCGAATTTCTATATTTTATGCATATTTTAACCATAAACGACTTAAAACCTCAATTTATGCATTTTCATAATACTCTTGAAGAATAAAAACTATAATTCTTATTTTTCAACGGAGGGTGTAACTTCTAAAGAAGTTATCGAAATGTGACAAAATGGACAAATTGTGCTTATTGGAGCCTGAAACGCTCTAAAACAACGATTTGTCAACTTTGTTTGAAACCATTAGGAATCCCAGCCGTATGCAAGATTCCTCTTAAAACTGGAAGTTTGTGGTAGATAGACTGAAATCAGCTTAATTCTATAATTTATGTATATTTTAACCAAAAACAACCAAAAACCTCAATTTATGCATTTTCATAATACTCTTGAAGAATAAAAACTTTAATTCTTATTTTACAACGGAGGGTGTAACTTCTATAGAAGTTATCGAAATGTAACGAAATGGAAAAATTGTGCTTATTGGAGCCTGAATCGCTCTAAAACAACGATTTGTCAACTTTGGTTGAAACACTTAGGAATCCCAGCCGTAAGCAAGATTCCTCTTAAAACTGGAAGTTTGTGGTAGATGACTTAAATCAGCCAATTTCTATATTTTATGCATATTTTAACCAAAATGTCCAAAAAACTCAATTAATGCATTTTCATAATACTCTTTCAGAATGCACACTAACATTATTATTTTTCAACGGTGGGTGTAACTTCTATAGAAGTTATCGAAATGTGACGAAATGGACAAATTGTGCTTATTGGAGCCTGAAACGCTCTAAAACAACGATTTGTCAACTTTGGTTGAAACACTTAGGAATCCCAGCTGTATGCAAGATTCCTCTTAAAACTCGAAGTTTGTGGTAGATAGACTATAATCAGCCAATTTCTATGTTTTATCCATATTTTAACCAAAAACGACGAAAAAACTCAATTTATGCATTTTCATAATACTCTTGAAGAATGAAACATATAATTCTTATTTTTCAACGGAGGGTGTAACTTCTATAGAAGTTATCGAAATGTGACGAAATGGACAAATTGTGCTCATTGGAGCCTATAACGCTCTAAAACAACGATTTGTTAACTTTGGTTGAAACACTTAGGAATCCCAGCTGTATCCAAGATTCCTCTTAAAACTCGAAGTTTGTGGTAGATAGACTGAAATCAGCCAATTTCTATATTTTATGCATATTTTAACCAAAAACGACAAAAAAACTCAATTTATGCATTTTCATAATACTCTTGAAGAATGCAACCTATAATTCTTATTTTTCAACGGAGGGTGTAACTTCTAAAGAGGTTATCGAAATGTAACGAAATGGACAAATTGTGCTTATTGGAGCCTGAAACGCTCTAAAACAACGATTTGTCAACTTTGGTTGAAACACTTAGGAATCCCAGCTGTATGCAAGATTCCTCTAAAAACTCGAAGTTTGTGGTAGAAAGACTGAAATCAGCCAATTTCTATATTTTATGCATATTTTAACCAAAAACGACTAAAAAACTCAATTAATGCATTTTCATAATACTCTTGAAGAATGCAACCAATAATTCTTATTTTTCAACGGAGGGTGTAACTTGTAAAGAAGTTATCGAAATGTAACGAAATGGACAAATTGTGCTTATTGGAGCCTTAAACGCTCTAAAACAACGCTTTGTGCAATTTGGTTGAAACCCTTAGGAATCCCAGCCGTATGCAAGATTCCTCTTCAAACTGGAAGTTTGTGGTAGATAGACTAAAATCAGCCAATTTCTATATTTTATGCATATTTTAACCAAAAACGACTTAAAACCTCAATTTATGCATTTTCATAATACTCTTGAAGAATAAAAACTATAATTCTTATTTTTCAACGGAGGGTGTAACTTCTAAAGAAGTTATCGAAATGTGACGAAATGGACAAATTGTGCTTATTGGAGCCTGAAACGCTCTAAAACAACGATTTGTCAACTTTGTTTGAAACCCTTAGGAATCCCAGCCGTATGCAAGATTCCTCTTAAAACTGGAAGTTTGTGGTAGATAGACTGAAATCAGCCAAATTCTATAATTTATGTATATTTTAACCAAAAACGACCAAAAACCTCAATTTATGCATTTTCATAATACTCTTGAAGAATAAAAACTATAATTCTTATTTTACAACGGAGGGTGTAACTTCTATAGAAGTTATCGAAATGTGACGAAATGGACAAATTGTGCTTATTGGAGCCTGAATCGCTCTTAAACAACGATTTGTCAACTTTGGTTGAAACACTTAGGAATCCCAGCCGTAAGCAAGATTCCTCTTAAAACTGGAAGTTTGTGGTAGATGACTTAAATCAGCCAATTTCTATATTTTATGCATATTTTAACCAAAAACGTCAAAAAACTCAATTTATGCATTTTCATAATACTCTTTCAGAATGCAAACTAACATTATTATTTTTCAACGGTGGGTGTAACTTCTAAAGTAGTAATCGAAATGTAACGAAATGGACAAATAGTGCTTATTGGAGCTTGAAACGCTCTAACACAACGATTTGTCAACTTTGCTTGAAACCCTTAGGAATCCCAGCCGTAGGCAAGATTCCTCTTAAAACTGGAAGTTTGTGGTAGATAGACTGAAATCAGCCAATTTCTATATTTTATCCATATTTTAACCAAAAACGAATAAAAACCTCAATTTATGCATTTTCATAATACTCTAGAAGAAAAAAAACTATAATTCTTATTTTTCAATGGAGGGTGTAACTTCTATAGAAGTTATCGAAATGTGACGAAATGGACAAATTGTGCTTATTGGAGCCTGAATCGCTCTAAAACAACGATTTGTCAACTTTGGTTGAAACACTTAGGAATCCCAGTTGTATGCAAGATTTCTCTTAAAACTCGAAGTTTGTGGAAGATAGACTGAAATCAGCCAATTTCTATATTTTATGCATATTTTAACCAAAAACAACGAAAAAACTCAATTAATGAATTTTCATAATACTCTTGAAGAATGCAAAATATAATTCTTATTTTTCAACGGAGGGTGTAACTTTTAAAGAAGTTATCGAAATGTGACGAAATGGACAAATTGTGCTTATTGGAGTCTGAAACGCTCTAAAACAACGATTTGTCAACTTTGGTTGAAACACTTAGGAATCCCAGCTGTATGCAAGATTCCTCTTAAAACTCGAAGTTTGTGGTTGATAGACTGAAATCAGCCAATGTCTATATTTTATGCATATTTTAACCAAAAACGACCAAAAAACTCAATTTATGCATTTTCATAATACTCTTGAAGAATGCAACCTATAATTCTTATTTTTTAACGGAGGGTGTAACTTCTAAAGAGGTTATCGAAATGTAACGAAATGGACAAATTATGCTTATTGTAGCCTACAACGCTCTTAAACAACGATTTGTCAACTTTGGTTAAAACCCTTAGGAATCCCAGCCGTATGCAAGATTCCTCTTAAAACTGGAAGTTTGTGGTAGATAGACTAAAATCAGCCAATTTCTATATTTTATGCATATTTTAACCAAAAACGTTTAAAAAACTCAATTTATGCATTTTCATAATACCCTTGAGGAATGCAACCTATAATTCTTATTTTTCAACGGAGGGTGTAACTTCTAAAGAAGTTATCGAAATGTAACGAAATGGACAAATTATGCTTATTGGAGCCTACAACGCTCTAAAACAACGATTTGTGCAATTTGGTTGAAACCCTTAGGAATCCCAGCCGTATGCAAGATTCCTCTTAAAACTGGAAGTTTGTAGTAGATAGACTAAAATCAGCCAATTTTTATGTTTTATGCATATTTTAACCAAAATGACCAAAAAACTCAATTTGTGCATTTTCATAATACTCTTTCAGATTGCACGCTAACATTTTTATTTTCCAACGGTTCGTGTAACTTCTAAAGTTATCGAAATGTGACGAAATGGACAAATTGTGCCTATTGGAGCATGAATCGCTCTTAAACAACGATTTGTCAACTTTGGTTGAAACACTTAGGAATCCCAGCTGTATGCAAGATTCCTCTTAAAACTCGAAGTTTGTGGTAGATAGACTGAAATCAGCCAATTTCTATATTTTATCCATATTTTAACCAAAAACGATGAAAAAACTCAATTTATGCATTTTCATAATACTCTTGAAGAATGAAAAATATAATTCTTATTTTTCAACGGAGGGTGTAACTTCTATAGAAGTTATCGAAATGTGACGAAATGGACATATTGTAGTTATTGGAGCCTGAAACGCTCTAAAACAACGATTTGTCAACTTTGGTTGAAACACTTAGGAATCCCAGCTGTATGCAAGATTCCTCTTAAAACTCGAAGTTTGTGGTAGATGGACTGAAATCAGCCAATTTCTATATTTTATGCATATTTTAACCAAAAACGACCAAAAAACTCAATTTATGCATTTTTATAATACTCTTGAAGAATGCAACCTATAATTCTTATTTTTCAACGGAGGGTCTAACTTCTAAAGAGGTTATCGAAATGTAACGAAATGGACAAATTATGCTTATTGTAGCCTACAACGCTCTAAAACAACGATTTGTGCAATTTGGTTGAAACCATTAGGAATCACAGCCGTATGCAAGATTCCTCTTTAAACTGGAAGTTTGTGGTAGATGGACTGAAATCAGCCAATTTCTATATTTTATGCATATTTTAACCAAAAACAACGAAAAAACTTAATTTTTGCATTTTCATAATACTCTTGAAGAATGCAAACTATATTTCTTATTTTTCAACGGAGGGTGTATCTTCTAAAAAAGTTATCGAAATGTGACGAAATGGACAAATTAAGCTTATTGGAGCCTGAAACGCTCTAAAACAACGATTTGTCAACTTTGGTTGAAACACTTAGGAATCCCAGCCGTAAGCAAGATTCCTCTTAAAACTGGAAGTTTGTGGTAGATGACTTAAATCAGCCAATTTCTATATTTTATGCATATTTTAACCAAAATGTCCAAAAAACTCAATTAATGCATTTTCATAATACTCTTTCAGAATGCACACTAACATTATTATTTTTCAACGGTGGGTGTAACTTCTATAGAAGTTATCGAAATGTGACGAAATGGACAAATTGTGCTTATTGGAGCCTGAAACGCTCTAAAACAACGATTTGTCAACTTTGGTTGAAACACTTAGGAATCCCAGCTGTATGCAAGATTCCTCTTAAAACTCGAAGTTTGTGGTAGATAGACTATAATCAGCCAATTTCTATGTTTTATCCATATTTTAACCAAAAACGACGAAAAAACTCAATTTATGCATTTTCATAATACTCTTGAAGAATGAAACATATAATTCTTATTTTTCAACGGAGGGTGTAACTTCTATAGAAGTTATCGAAATGTGACGAAATGGACAAATTGTGCTCATTGGAGCCTATAACGCTCTAAAACAACGATTTGTTAACTTTGGTTGAAACACTTAGGAATCCCAGCTGTATCCAAGATTCCTCTTAAAACTCGAAGTTTGTGGTAGATAGACTGAAATCAGCCAATTTCTATATTTTATGCATATTTTAACCAAAAACGACAAAAAAACTCAATTTATGCATTTTCATAATACTCTTGAAGAATGCAACCTATAATTCTTATTTTTCAACGGAGGGTGTAACTTCTAAAGAGGTTATCGAAATGTAACGAAATGGACAAATTATGCTAATTGTAGCCTACAACGCTCTAAAACAACGATTTGTGCAATTTGGTTGAAACCCTTAGGAATCCCAGCCGTATGCAAGATTCCTCTTAAAACTGGAAGTTTGTGGTAGATAGACTGAAATCAGCCAATTTCTATATTTCATGCATATTTTAACCAAAAACAACGAAAAAACTTAATTTTTGCATTTTCATAATACTCTTGAAGAATGCAAACTATATTTCTTATTTTTCAACGGAGGGTGTATCTTCTAAAGAAGTTATCGAAATGTGACGAAATGGACAAATTGTGCTTATTGGAGCCTGAAACGCTCTAAAACAACGATTTGTCAACTTTGGTTGAAACACTTAGGAATCCCAGCTGTATGCAAGATTCCTCTAAAAACTCGAAGTTTGTGGTAGATAGACTGAAATCAGCCAAATTCTATAATTTATGTATATTTTAACCAAAAACGACCAAAAACCTCAATTTATGCATTTTCATAATACTCTTGAAGAATAAAAACTATAATTCTTATTTTACAACGGAGGGTGTAACTTCTATAGAAGTTATCGAAATGTGACGAAATGGACAAATTGTGCTTATTGGAGCCTGAATCGCTCTTAAACAACGATTTGTCAACTTTGGTTGAAACACTTAGGAATCCCAGCCGTAAGCAAGATTCCTCTTAAAACTGGAAGTTTGTGGTAGATGACTTAAATCAGCCAATTTCTATATTTTATGCATATTTTAACCAAAAACGTCAAAAAACTCAATTTATGCATTTTCATAATACTCTTTCAGAATGCAAACTAACATTATTATTTTTCAACGGTGGGTGTAACTTCTAAAGTAGTAATCGAAATGTAACGAAATGGACAAATAGTGCTTATTGGAGCTTGAAACGCTCTAACACAACGATTTGTCAACTTTGCTTGAAACCCTTAGGAATCCCAGCCGTAGGCAAGATTCCTCTTAAAACTGGAAGTTTGTGGTAGATAGACTGAAATCAGCCAATTTCTATATTTTATCCATATTTTAACCAAAAACGAATAAAAACCTCAATTTATGCATTTTCATAATACTCTAGAAGAAAAAAAACTATAATTCTTATTTTTCAATGGAGGGTGTAACTTCTATAGAAGTTATCGAAATGTGACGAAATGGACAAATTGTGCTTATTGGAGCCTGAATCGCTCTAAAACAACGATTTGTCAACTTTGGTTGAAACACTTAGGAATCCCAGTTGTATGCAAGATTTCTCTTAAAACTCGAAGTTTGTGGAAGATAGACTGAAATCAGCCAATTTCTATATTTTATGCATATTTTAACCAAAAACAACGAAAAAACTCAATTAATGAATTTTCATAATACTCTTGAAGAATGCAAAATATAATTCTTATTTTTCAACGGAGGGTGTAACTTTTAAAGAAGTTATCGAAATGTGACGAAATGGACAAATTGTGCTTATTGGAGTCTGAAACGCTCTAAAACAACGATTTGTCAACTTTGGTTGAAACACTTAGGAATCCCAGCTGTATGCAAGATTCCTCTTAAAACTCGAAGTTTGTGGTTGATAGACTGAAATCAGCCAATGTCTATATTTTATGCATATTTTAACCAAAAACGACCAAAAAACTCAATTTATGCATTTTCATAATACTCTTGAAGAATGCAACCTATAATTCTTATTTTTTAACGGAGGGTGTAACTTCTAAAGAGGTTATCGAAATGTAACGAAATGGACAAATTATGCTTATTGTAGCCTACAACGCTCTTAAACAACGATTTGTCAACTTTGGTTAAAACCCTTAGGAATCCCAGCCGTATGCAAGATTCCTCTTAAAACTGGAAGTTTGTGGTAGATAGACTAAAATCAGCCAATTTCTATATTTTATGCATATTTTAACCAAAAACGTTTAAAAAACTCAATTTATGCATTTTCATAATACCCTTGAGGAATGCAACCTATAATTCTTATTTTTCAACGGAGGGTGTAACTTCTAAAGAAGTTATCGAAATGTAACGAAATGGACAAATTATGCTTATTGGAGCCTACAACGCTCTAAAACAACGATTTGTGCAATTTGGTTGAAACCCTTAGGAATCCCAGCCGTATGCAAGATTCCTCTTAAAACTGGAAGTTTGTAGTAGATAGACTAAAATCAGCCAATTTTTATGTTTTATGCATATTTTAACCAAAATGACCAAAAAACTCAATTTGTGCATTTTCATAATACTCTTTCAGAATGCACGCTAACATTTTTATTTTCCAACGGTTCGTGTAACTTCTAAAGTTATCGAAATGTGACGAAATGGACAAATTGTGCCTATTGGAGCATGAATCGCTCTTAAACAACGATTTGTCAACTTTGGTTGAAACACTTAGGAATCCCAGCTGTATGCAAGATTCCTCTTAAAACTCGAAGTTTGTGGTAGATAGACTGAAATCAGCCAATTTCTATATTTTATCCATATTTTAACCAAAAACGATGAAAAAACTCAATTTATGCATTTTCATAATACTCTTGAAGAATGAAAAATATAATTCTTATTTTTCAACGGAGGGTGTAACTTCTATAGAAGTTATCGAAATGTGACGAAATGGACATATTGTAGTTATTGGAGCCTGAAACGCTCTAAAACAAACGATTTGTCAACTTTGGTTGAAACACTTAGGAATCCCAGCTGTATGCAAGATTCCTCTTAAAACTCGAAGTTTGTGGTAGATGGACTGAAATCAGCCAATTTCTATATTTTATGCATATTTTAACCAAAAACGACCAAAAAACTCAATTTATGCATTTTTATAATACTCTTGAAGAATGCAACCTATAATTCTTATTTTTCAACGGAGGGTCTAACTTCTAAAGAGGTTATCGAAATGTAACGAAATGGACAAATTATGCTTATTGTAGCCTACAACGCTCTAAAACAACGATTTGTGCAATTTGGTTGAAACCATTAGGAATCACAGCCGTATGCAAGATTCCTCTTTAAACTGGAAGTTTGTGGTAGATGGACTGAAATCAGCCAATTTCTATATTTTATGCATATTTTAACCAAAAACAACGAAAAAACTTAATTTTTGCATTTTCATAATACTCTTGAAGAATGCAAACTATATTTCTTATTTTTCAACGGAGGGTGTATCTTCTAAAAAAGTTATCGAAATGTGACGAAATGGACAAATTAAGCTTATTGGAGCCTGAAACGCTCTAAAACAACGATTTGTCAACTTTGGTTGAAACACTTAGGAATCCCAGCTGTATGCAAGATTCCTCTTAAAACTCGAAGTTTGTGGTAGATAGACTGAAATCAGCCAATTTCTATATTTTATGCATATTTTAACCAAAAACGACCAAAAAACTCAATTTATGCATTTTCATAATACTCTTGAAGAATGCAACCAATAATTCTTATTTTTCAACGTGGGGTGTAACTTCTAGAGAAGTTATCGAAATGTAACGAAATGGACAAATTGTTCTTATTGGAGCCTTAAACGCTCTAAAACAACAATTTGTGCAATTAAGTTGAAACCCTTAGGAATCCCAGCCGTATGCAAGATTCCTCTTATAACTGGAAGTTTGTGGTAGATAGACTAAAATCAGCCAATTTCTTTATTTTATGCATATTTTAACCAAAAACGACTTAAAACCTCAATTTATGCATTTTCATAATACTCTTGAAGAATAAAAACTATAATTCTTATTTTTCGTCGGAGGGTGTATTTTCTAAAGAAGTTATCGAAATGTGACGAAATGGACAAATTGTGCTTATTGGAGCCTGAAACGCTCTAAAACAACGATTTGTCAACTTTGGTTGCAACCCTTAGGAATCCCAGCCGTATGCAAGATTCCTCTTAAAACTGGAAGTTTGTGGTAGATAGACTGAAATCAGCCAATTTCTATAATTTATGTATATTTTAACCAAAAACGACCAAAAACCTCAATTTATGCATTTTCATAATACTCTTGAAGAATAAAAACTATAATTCTTATTTTACAACGGAGGGTGTCTTTAGATGTTATCGAAATGTGACGAAATGGACGAATTGTGCTTATTGGAGCCTGAAACGCTCTAAAACAACGATTTGTCAACTTTTGTTGAAACACTTAGGAATCCCAGCTGTATGCAAGTTTCCTCTTAAAACTCGAAGTTTGTGGTAGATAGACTGAAATCAGCCAATTTCTATATTTTATGCATATTTTAACCAAAAACGACCAAAAATCTCAATTTATGCATTTCCATAATACTCTTGAAGAATGCAACCTATAATTCTTATTTTTCAACGGAGGGTGTAACTTCTAAAGTAGTTATCGAAATGTGACACAATGGACAAATTGTGCTTATTGGAGCCTGAAACGCTCTAAAACAACGATTTGTCAACTTTGGTTGAAATACTTAGGAATCCCAGCCGTAAGCAAGATTCCTCTTAAAACTGGAAGTTTGTGGTAGATGACTAAAATCAGCCAATTTCTATATTTTATGCATATTTTAACCAAAAACGTCAAAAAACTCAATTTATGCATTTTCATAATAATCTTTCAGAATGCACACTAACATTATTATTTTTTAACGGTGGGTGTAACTTCTAAAGTTGTTATCAAAATGTAACGAAATGGACAAATTGTGCTTATTGGAGCTTGAAACGCTCTAACACAACGATTTGTCAACTTTGGTTGAAACCCTAAGGAATCCCAGCCGTAGGCAAGATTCCTCTTAAAACTGGAAGTTTGTGGTAGATAGACTGAAATCAGCCAATTTCTATATTTATTTATTTATTTATGCGTTACCCAACAACAGAATACAGAAGTTCCAGAAAACGTTGGATGCAATACTAAAGTAATTAAATGTAAGCATATAGAAAGACAAATGTTCATGGTGACATGACTGACTACTTCTAGAGTTCTAATACTAATGCTAATACTTATGCTTATACTAAGTATTTTCAGCGGAATATACAAGCAGATACATATAACATAATTTTTGTAACGGTGAACATAATTTGTATCAGATTTTTTAACCAATGAAGTAGAATAATACTGGCAATGAAAATTGCAAGACAAATACATGGAATAGAAAAGAAGCGATATTAAGGTTGTGGTAAGAAACGGAAATTCATTAAATTTTACATTATATCATTTTATCAAATTTTATCAAAGCAAATTGTTATAAATATTTATTATGAAGAAGATAAGGTTTAATAAGACCTCGTTTACATTACTGCAGTTGCTACGTGGGTAATAATACCAGGGTAAGTAATGAGCGTTCACACGACACAAGAGTTACCATCGTACCGAAGTAGTTCATCTACCTTCCAACAGGCGCGCCTAGGTTAGTGCTGAAGAACAAACATAAACAGTCAATCAGTCAGTCTTAAAATTCTACTTTGCCAAACTGACAGTCACAGTAATACAGATTTGAGTGCATTAATTGGATGAGGCACTTGGTATCGTTACCAAAGTTTGTGGCCATTTCGACTTCTTCAAGACGCGAAAAAACAAAATCACAAAAAAGTGAGGTTATAAAATTACCAGGGTAAGCAACTTCGTGCGTTCACACGACAAAATTTTACGACGGTTAACCTGGCTACCCGCGTAAATTACCCGAGTAAGATTTCGTACCAGCGTAGCAACTTTCAAGCGTTCACACACAGAAACTACCCACGTAATTTCACCTACACGCGTAATATGTCAGTAATGTGAACTAGGTATAACAGTGCATTGAACTAACTTAAGTGATGTTGTGTATGGACTGACTAAACAGAATGCACTTTTTCTTGAGAAGCGGTGTGCTGTCACAAAATAAATCGATATTGAACTCGCTATACTTTTCCATTCCATTGTAGTGTCTAACCGTTCTAGGAAGAAATGAATGTTTATAAACGTCTATTCTTGCAGCCGGTTCATTAAAAAGTCCAGTGTGTCTTGAGCGTCTTGAAGGCGTGTTAAATGATATAAGTTCCAATAGATCTGTGCAGTCTACCTCACTCTTCACTATTCTTTGAAGAAAGACAAGATCAGATGTTTCCCGTCTATGCTCTAATGTTTGCAGCAGGTTGAATCCATATCTGAATCCATATTTTAACCAAAAACGAACAAAAACCTCAATTTATGCATTTTCAAAATACTCTAGAAGAATAAAAACTATAATTCTTATTTTTCAATGGAGGGTGTAACTTCTATAGAAGTTATCGAAATGTGACGAAATGGACAAATTGTGCTTATTGGAGCCTGAATCGCTCTAAAACAACGATTTGTCAACTTTGGTTGAAACACTTAGAAATCCCAGCTGTATGCAAGATTCCTCTTAAAACTCGAAGTTTGTGGTAGATAGACTGAAATCAGCCAGTTTCTATATTTTATGCATATTTTAACCAAAAACGACCAAAAAACTCAATTTATGCATTTTCGTAATACTCTTGAAGAATGCAACCTATAATTCTTATTTTTCAACGGAGGGTGTAACTTCTATAGAAGTTATCGAAATGTGTCGAAATGGACAAATTGTGCTTATTGGAGCATGAATCGCTCTAAATCAACGATTTGTCAACTTTGGTTGAAACACTTAGGAATCCCAGCTGTATGCAAGATTCCTCTTAAAACTGGAAGTTTGTGGTAGATAGACTGAAATCAGCCAATTTCTATAATTTATGTATATTTTAACCAAAAACGACCAAAAAACTCAATTTATGCATTTTCATAATACTCTTGAAGAAGAAAAACTATAATTCTTATTTTTTAACGGAGGGTGTAACTTCTATAGAAGTTATCGAAATGTGACGAAATGGACAAATTGTGCTTATTGGAGCCCGAATCGCTCTAAAACAACGAATTGTCAACTTTGGTTGAAACACTTAGGAATCCCAGCTGTATGCAAGATTCCTCTTAAAACTCGAAGTTTGTGGTAGATAGACTAAAATCAGCCAATTTCTATATTTTATGCATATTTTAACCAAAAACGACCAAAAAACTCAATTTATGCATTTTCATAATACTCTTGAAGAATGCAACCTAAAATTCTTATTTTTCAACGGAGGGTGTAACTTCTATAGAAGTTAGCGATATGTGACGAAATGGACAAATTGTGCTTATTGGAGCCTACACCGCTCTAAAACAACGATTTGTGCAATTTGGTTGAAACCCTTAGGAATCCCAGCCGTATGCAAGATTCCTCTTAAAACTGAAAATATGGGGTAGATAGACTAAAATCAGCCAATTTCTATATTTTATGCATATTTTAACCAAAAACGACCATAAAACTCAATTTATGCATTTTCATAATACTCTTTCAGAATGCACACTAACATTATTATTTTTTAACGGTTGGTGTAACTTCTAAAGTAGTTATCGAAATGTGACGAAATGGACAAATTGTGCTTATTGGAGCCTGAAACGCTCTAAAACAACGATTTGTCAACTTTGGTTGAAACCCTTAGGAATTCCAGCCGTATGCAAGGTTCCTCTTAAAACTGGAAGTTTGTGGTAGATGACTAAAATCAGCTAATTTCTATATTTTATGCATATTTTAACCAAAAACGTCCAAACAACTCAATTTATGCATTTTCATAATACTCTTTAAGAATGCACACTAACATTATTATTTTTCAACGGTGGGTGTAACTTCTAAAGTAGTTATCGAAATGTAACGAAATGGACAAATTGTGCTTATTGGAGCTTGAAACGCTCTAACACAACGATTTGTCAACTTTGGTTGAAACCCTTAGGAATCCCAGCCGTAGGCAAGATTCCTCTTAAAACTGGAAGTTTGTGGTAGATAGACAAATCAGCCAATTTCTATATTTTATCCATATTTTAACCAAAAACGAACAAAAACCTCAATTTATGCATTTTCATAATACTCTTGAAGAATAAAAACTATAATTCTTATTTTTCAATGGAGGGTGTAACTTCTATAGAAGTTATCGAAATGTGACAAAATGGACAAATTGTGCTTTGGAGCCTGAATCGCTCTAAAACAACGATTTGTCAACTTTGGTTGAAACACTTATGAATCCCAGCTGTATGCAAGATTCCTCTTAAAACTCGAAGTTTGTGGTAGATAGACTAAAATCAGCCAATTTCTATATTTTATGCATATTTTAACCAAAAACGACCAAAAAACTCAATATATGCATTTTTAAAATACTCTTGAAGAATGCAACCTATAATTCTTATTTTTCAACGGAGGGTGTAACTTCTATAGAAGTTATCGAAATGTGACGAAATGGACAAATTGTGCTTGGTGGAGCCTGAAACGCTCTAAAACAACGATTTGTCAACTTTGGTTGAAACACTTAGGAATCCCAGCTGTATGCAAGATTCCTCTTAAAACTCGAAGTTTGTGGTAGATAGACTGAAATCAGCCAATTTCTTTATTTTATCCATATTTTAACCAAAAACGACGAAAAAACTCAATTTATGCATTTTCATAATACTCTTGAAGAATGCAAAATATAATTCTTATTTTTCAACGGAGGGTGTAACTTCTATAGAAGTTATCGAAATGTGACGAAATGGACAATTGTGCTTATTGGAGCCTGAAACGCTCTAAAACAACGATTTGTCAACTTTGGTTGAAACACTTAGGAATCCCAGCTGTATGCAAGATTCCTCTTAAAACTGGAAGTTTGTTTTAGATAGACTAAAATCAGCCAATTTCTATATTTTATGCATATTTTAACCAAAAACGACCAAAAAACTCAATTTATGCATTTTCATAATACTCTTGAAGAATGCAACCTAACATTATTATTTTACAACGGTTGGTGAAACTTCTAAAGTAGTTATCGAAATGTGACGAAATAGACAAATTGTGCTTATTGGAGCCTGAAACGCTCTAAAACAACGATTTGTTAACTTTGGTTGAAACCCTTAGGAATCCCAGCCGTATGCAAGATTCCTCTTAAAACTGGAAGTTTGTGGTAGATAGACTCAAATCAGCCAATTTCTATATTTTATGCATATTTTAACCAAAAACGTCCAAAAAACTCAATTTATGCATTTGCATAATCCTCTTTAAAAATGCACACTAACATTATTATTTTTCAACGGTGGGTGTAACTTCTAAAGAAGTTATCGAAATGTAACGAAATGGACAAATTGTGCTTATTGGAGCTTGTAACGCTCTAACACAACGATTTGTCAACTTTGGTTATAACCCTTAGGAATCCCAGCCGTTACAAAGATTCCTCTTAAAACTGGAAGTTTGTGGTAGATAGACTGAAATCAGCCAATTTCTATGTTTTATCCATATTTTAACCAAAAACGAACAAAAACCTCAATTTATGCATATTCATAATACTCTTGAAGAATAAAAACTATAATTCTTATTTTTCAATGGAGGGTGTATTTTCTATAGAAAATATCGAAATGTGACGAAATAGACAAATTGTGCTTATTGGAGCCTGAATCGCTCTAAAACAACGATTTGTCAACTTTGGTTGAAACACTTATGATTTTTTTACTCTTAAACTTCTACAGGAGTTATCGAAATGTGACGAAATGGACAAATTGTGCTTATTGGAGCCTACACCGCTCTAAAACAACGATTTGTGCAATTTGGTTGAAACCCTTAGGAATCCCAGCCGTATGCAAGATTCCTCTTAAAACTGGAAGTTTGTGGTAGATAGACTAAAATCAGCCAATTTGTATATTTTTTGCATATTTTAACCAAAAACGACCAAAAAACTCAATTTATGCATTTTCATAATACTCTTTCAGAATGCACACTAACATTATTATTTTTCAACGGTTGGTGAAACTTCTAAAGTAGTTATCGAAATGTGACGAAATGGACAAATTGTGCTTGTTGGAGCCTGAAACGCTTTAAAACAACGATTTTTCAACTTTGGTTGAAACCCTTAGGAATCCCAGCCGTATGCAAGATTCCTCTTAAAACTTGAAGTATGTGGTAGAAACACTAAAATCAACCAATTTCTATGTTTTATCCATATTTTAACCAAAAACGACCAAAAAACTCAATTTATGCATTTTCATAATACTCTTGAAGAATAAAAACTATAATTCTTATTTTTCAACGGAGGGTGTAACTTCTATAGAAGTTATCGAAATGTGACGAAATGGACAAATTGTGCTTATTGGAGCCTGAATCGCTCTAAAACAACGATTTGTCAACTTTGGTTGAAACACTTAGGAATCCCAGCTGTATGCAAGATTCCTCTTAAAACTCGAAGTTTGTGGTAGATAGGCTAAAATCAGCCAATTTCTTTTTTTTTTGCATATTTTAACCAAAAACGACCAAAAAACTCAATTTATGCATTTTCATAATTCTCTTGAAGAATGCAACCTATAAAACTTATTTTTCAACGGAGGGTGTAACTTCTAAAGTAGTTATCGAAATGTGACGAAATGGACAAATTGTGCTTATTGGAGCCTGAAACGCTCTAAAACAACGATTTGTCAACTTTGGTTGAAACCCTTAGGAATTCCAGCCGTATGCAAGGTTCCTCTTAAAACTGGAAGTTTGTGGTAGATGACTAAAATCAGCTAATTTCTATATTTTATGCATATTTTAACCAAAAACGTCCAAACAACTCAATTTATGCATTTTCATAATACTCTTTAAGAATGCACACTAACATTATTATTTTTCAACGGTGGGTGTAACTTCTAAAGTAGTTATCGAAATGTAACGAAATGGACAAATTGTGCTTATTGGAGCTTGAAACGCTCTAACACAACGATTTGTCAACTTTGGTTGAAACCCTTAGGAATCCCAGCCGTAGGCAAGATTCCTCTTAAAACTGGAAGTTTGTGGTAGATAGACAAATCAGCCAATTTCTATATTTTATCCATATTTTAACCAAAAACGAACAAAAACCTCAATTTATGCATTTTCATAATACTCTTGAAGAATAAAAACTATAATTCTTATTTTTCAATGGAGGGTGTAACTTCTATAGAAGTTATCGAAATGTGACAAAATGGACAAATTGTGCTTTGGAGCCTGAATCGCTCTAAAACAACGATTTGTCAACTTTGGTTGAAACACTTATGAATCCCAGCTGTATGCAAGATTCCTCTTAAAACTCGAAGTTTGTGGTAGATAGACTAAAATCAGCCAATTTCTATATTTTATGCATATTTTAACCAAAAACGACCAAAAAACTCAATATATGCATTTTTAAAATACTCTTGAAGAATGCAACCTATAATTCTTATTTTTCAACGGAGGGTGTAACTTCTATAGAAGTTATCGAAATGTGACGAAATGGACAAATTGTGCTTGGTGGAGCCTGAAACGCTCTAAAACAACGATTTGTCAACTTTGGTTGAAACACTTAGGAATCCCAGCTGTATGCAAGATTCCTCTTAAAACTCGAAGTTTGTGGTAGATAGACTGAAATCAGCCAATTTCTTTATTTTATCCATATTTTAACCAAAAACGACGAAAAAACTCAATTTATGCATTTTCATAATACTCTTGAAGAATGCAAAATATAATTCTTATTTTTCAACGGAGGGTGTAACTTCTATAGAAGTTATCGAAATGTGACGAAATGGACAATTGTGCTTATTGGAGCCTGAAACGCTCTAAAACAACGATTTGTCAACTTTGGTTGAAACACTTAGGAATCCCAGCTGTATGCAAGATTCCTCTTAAAACTGGAAGTTTGTTTTAGATAGACTAAAATCAGCCAATTTCTATATTTTATGCATATTTTAACCAAAAACGACCAAAAAACTCAATTTATGCATTTTCATAATACTCTTGAAGAATGCAACCTAACATTATTATTTTACAACGGTTGGTGAAACTTCTAAAGTAGTTATCGAAATGTGACGAAATAGACAAATTGTGCTTATTGGAGCCTGAAACGCTCTAAAACAACGATTTGTTAACTTTGGTTGAAACCCTTAGGAATCCCAGCCGTATGCAAGATTCCTCTTAAAACTGGAAGTTTGTGGTAGATAGACTCAAATCAGCCAATTTCTATATTTTATGCATATTTTAACCAAAAACGTCCAAAAAACTCAATTTATGCATTTGCATAATCCTCTTTAAAAATGCACACTAACATTATTATTTTTCAACGGTGGGTGTAACTTCTAAAGAAGTTATCGAAATGTAACGAAATGGACAAATTGTGCTTATTGGAGCTTGTAACGCTCTAACACAACGATTTGTCAACTTTGGTTATAACCCTTAGGAATCCCAGCCGTTACAAAGATTCCTCTTAAAACTGGAAGTTTGTGGTAGATAGACTGAAATCAGCCAATTTCTATGTTTTATCCATATTTTAACCAAAAACGAACAAAAACCTCAATTTATGCATATTCATAATACTCTTGAAGAATAAAAACTATAATTCTTATTTTTCAATGGAGGGTGTATTTTCTATAGAAAATATCGAAATGTGACGAAATAGACAAATTGTGCTTATTGGAGCCTGAATCGCTCTAAAACAACGATTTGTCAACTTTGGTTGAAACACTTATGATTTTTTTACTCTTAAACTTCTACAGGAGTTATCGAAATGTGACGAAATGGACAAATTGTGCTTATTGGAGCCTACACCGCTCTAAAACAACGATTTGTGCAATTTGGTTGAAACCCTTAGGAATCCCAGCCGTATGCAAGATTCCTCTTAAAACTGGAAGTTTGTGGTAGATAGACTAAAATCAGCCAATTTGTATATTTTTTGCATATTTTAACCAAAAACGACCAAAAAACTCAATTTATGCATTTTCATAATACTCTTTCAGAATGCACACTAACATTATTATTTTTCAACGGTTGGTGAAACTTCTAAAGTAGTTATCGAAATGTGACGAAATGGACAAATTGTGCTTGTTGGAGCCTGAAACGCTTTAAAACAACGATTTTTCAACTTTGGTTGAAACCCTTAGGAATCCCAGCCGTATGCAAGATTCCTCTTAAAACTTGAAGTATGTGGTAGAAACACTAAAATCAGCCAATTTCTATGTTTTATCCATATTTTAACCAAAAACGACCAAAAAACTCAATTTATGCATTTTCATAATACTCTTGAAGAATAAAAACTATAATTCTTATTTTTCAACGGAGGGTGTAACTTCTATAGAAGTTATCGAAATGTGACGAAATGGACAAATTGTGCTTATTGGAGCCTGAATCGCTCTAAAACAACGATTTGTCAACTTTGGTTGAAACACTTAGGAATCCCAGCTGTATGCAAGATTCCTCTTAAAACTCGAAGTTTGTGGTAGATAGGCTAAAATCAGCCAATTTCTTTTTTTTTTTGCATATTTTAACCAAAAACGACCAAAAAACTCAATTTATGCATTTTCATAATTCTCTTGAAGAATGCAACCTATAAAACTTATTTTTCAACGGAGGGTGTAACTTCTAAAGAAGTTATCGGAATGTAACGGAATGGACAAATTGTGCTTATTGGAGCCTGAAACGCGCTAAAACAACGATTTGTGCAATTTGGTTGAAACCCTTAGGAATCCCAGCCGTTTGCAAGATTCCTCTTGAAACTGAAAGTTTGTGGTAGATAGACTAAAATCAGCCAATTTCTATATTTTATGCATATTTTAACCAAAACGTCCAAAAACTCAATTTATGCATTTTCATAATACTCTTTCAGAATGCACACTAACATTATTATTTTTCAACGGTTGGTGTAACTTCTAAAGTAGTTATCGAAATGTGACGAAATGGACAAATTGTGCTTATTGGAGCCTGAAACGCTCTAAAACAACGATTTGCAGACTTTGGTTGAAACCCTTAGGAATCCCAGCCGTATGCAAGATTCCTCTTAAAACTGGAAGTATGTGGTAGATAGACTGAAATAAGCCAATTTCTATATTTTATGCATATTTTAACCAAAAACGACCAAAAACCTCAATTAATGCATTTTCATAATACTCTTGAAGAATAAAAACTATAATTCTTATTTTTCAATGGAGGGTGTAACTTCTATAGAAGTTATCGAAATGTGACGAAATGGACAAATTGTGCTTATTGGAGCCTGAATCGCTCTAAAACAACGATTTGTCAACTTTGGTTGAAACACTTATGAATCCCAGCTGTATGCAAGATTACTCTTAAAACTCGAAGTTTGTGGTAAATAGACTAAAATCAGCCAATTTCTATATTTTATGCATATTTTAACCAAAAACGACCAAAAAACTCAATTTATGCATTTTCAAAATACTCTTGAAGAATGCAACCTATAATTCTTATTTTTCAACGGAGGGTGTAACTTCTATAGAAGTTATCGAAATGTGACGAAATGGACAAATTGTGCTTATTGGAGCCTGAAACGCTCTAAAACAACGATTTGTCAACTTTGGTTGAAACCCTTAGGAATCCCAGCCGTATGCAAGATTCCTCTTAAAACTGGAAGTATGTGGTAGATAGACTGAAATCAGCCAATTTCTATATTTTATCCATATTTTAACCAAAAACGACGAAAAAACTCAATTTATGCATTTTCATAATACTCTTGAAGAATGCAGCCTATAATTCTTATTTTTCAACGGAGGGTGTAACTTCTATAGAAGTTATCGAAATGTGACGAAATGGACAAATTGTGCCTATTGGAGCCTGAAACGCTCTAAAACAACTATTTGTCAACTTTGGTTGAAACCCTTAGGAATCCCGGCCGTATGCAAGATTCCTCTAAAAACTGGAAGTTTGTTTTAGATAGACTAAAATCAGCCAATTTCTATATTTTATGCATATTTTAACCAAAAACGACCAAAAAACTCAATTTATGCATTTTCATAATACTCTTTCAGAATGCACACTAACATTATTATTTTTCAACGGTTGGTGAAACTTCTCAAGTAGTTATCGAAATGTGACGAAATGGACAAATTGTGCTTGTTGGAGCCTGAAACGCTCTAAAACAACGATTTGTCAACTTTGGTTGAAACCCTTAGGAATCCCAGCCGTATGCAAGATTCCTCTTAAAACTGGAAGTATGTGGTAATAGACTGAAATCAGCCAGTTTCTATATTTTATTTTATTTTAACCAAAAACAACTAAAAAACTCAATTTATGCATTTTCATAATACTCTTGAAGAATGCAACCTATAAATCTTATTTTTCAACGGAGGGTGTAACTTCTATTAAAGTTATCGAAATTAGACGAAATGGACAAATTGTGCTTATTGGAGCCTGAAACGCTCTAAAACAACGATTTGTGCAATTTGGTTGAAACACTTAGGAATCCCAGCCGTAAGCAAGATTCCTCTTAAAACTGGAGGTTTGTGGTAGATGACTAAAATCAGCCAATTTCTATATTTTATGCATATTTTAACCAAAAACGTCCAAAAAACTCAATTTATGCATTTTCATAATCCTCTTTCAGAATGCACACTAACATTTTTATTTTTCAACGGTGGGTGTAACTTCTTAAGTAGTGATCGAAATGTAACGAAATGGACAAAATGTGCTTATTGGAGCTTGAAACGCTCTAACACAACGATTTGTCAACTTTGGTTATAACCCTTAGGAATCCCAGCCGTAGGCAAGATTCCTCTTAAAACTGTAAGTTTGTGGTAGATAGACTGAAATCAGCCAATTTCTATATTTTATCCATATTTTAACCAAAAACGAACAAAAACCTCAATTTATGCATATTCATAATACTCTTGAAGAATAAAAACTATAATTCTTATTTTTCAATGGAGGGTGTAACTTCTATAGAAGTTATCGAAATGTGACGAAATAGACAAATTGTGCTTATTGGAGCCTGAATCGCTCTAAAACAACGATTTGTCAACTTTGGTTGAAACACTTAGGAATCTCAGCTGTATGCAAGATTCCTCTTAAAACTCGAAGTTTGTGGTAGATAGACTGAAATAATCCAATTTCTATGTTTTATGCATATTTTAACCAAAAACGACCAAAAAACTCAATTTATGCATTTTTATAATACTCTTGAAGAATGCAACCTATAATTCTTATTTTTCAACGGAGGGTGTTACTTCTATAGAAGTTATCGAAATGTGACGAAATGGACAAATTGTGCTTATTGGAGCCTGAAACGCTCTTAAACAACGATTTGTCAACTTTGGTTGAAACACTTAGGAATCCCAGCTGTATGCAAGATTCCTCTTAAAACTCGAAGTTTGTGGTAGATAGACTGAAATCAGCCAATTTCTATATTTTATCCATATTTTAACCAAAAACGACGAAAAAACTCAATTTATGCATTTTCATAATACTCTTGAAGAATGCAAAACATAATTCTTATTTTTCAACGGAGGGTGTATCTTCTAAAGAAGTTATCGAAATGTGACGAAATGGACAAATTGTGCTTATTGGAGCCTGAAACGCTCTAAAACAACGATTTGTCAACTTTGGTTGAAACCCTTAGGAATCCCAGCCGTATGCAAGATTCCTCTTAAAACTGGAAGTTTGTGGTAGATAGACTGAAATCAGCCAATTTCTATAATTTATGTATATTTTAACCAAAAACGACCAAAAACCTTAATTTATGCATTTTCATAATACTCTTGAAGAATAAAAACTATAATTCTTATTTTTTAACAGAGGGTGTAACTTCTATAGAAGTTATCGAAATGTGACGAAATGGACAAATTGTGCTTATTGGAGCCTGAAACGCTCTAAAACAACGATTTGTCAACTTTGGTTGAAACCCTTAGGAATCCCAGCCGTATGCAAGATTCCTCTTAAAACTGGAAGTTTGTGGTAGATAGACTGAAATCAGCCAATTTCTATAATTTATGTATATTTTAACCAAAAACGACCAAAAACCTCAATTAATGCATTTTCATAATACTCTTGAAGAATAAAAACTATAATTCTTATTTTTCAACGGAGGGAGTAGCTTCTATAGAAGTTATCGAAATGTGACGAAATGGACAAATTGTGCTTATTGGAGCCTGAATCGCTCTAAAACAACGATTTGTCAACTTTGGTTGAAACACTTAGGAATCCCAGCTGTATGCAAGATTCCTCTTAAAACTCGAAGTTTGTGGGAGATAGACTTAAATCTGCCAATTTAATATTTAATGCATATTTTAACCAAAAACGACCAAAAAACTCAATATATGCATTTTCATAATACTCTTGAAGAATGCAACCTAACATTATTATTTTTCAACGGTTGGTGTAACTTCTAAAGTAGTTATCAAAATGTGACGAAATGGACAAATTGTGCTTATTGGAGCCTGAAACGCTCTAAAACAACGATTTGTTAACTTTGGTTGAAACCCTAAGGAATCCCAGCCGTATGCAAGATTCCTCTTAAAACTGGAAGTATGTGGTAGATAGACTCAAATCAGCCAATTTCTATATTTTATCCATATTTTAACCAAAAACGACCAAAAAACTCAATTTATGCATTTTCATAATACTCTTGAAGAATAAAAACTATAATTCTTATTTTTCAACGGAGGGTGTAACTTCTATAGAAGTTATCGAAATGTGACGAAATGGACAAATTGTGCTTATTGGAGCCTGAATCGCTCTAAAACAACGATTTGTTAACTTTGGTTGAAACACTTAGGAATCCCAGCTGTATGCAAGATTCCTCTTAAAACTCGAAGTTTGTGGTAGATAGGCTAAAATCAGCCAATTTCTTTTTTTTTAGCATATTTTAACCAAAAACGACCAAAAAACTCAATTTATGATTTTTTATAATTCTCTTGAAGAATGCAACCTATAATTCTTATTTTTCAACGGAGGCTGTAACTTCTAAAGAAGTTATCGGAATGTAACGGAATGGACAAATTGTGCTTATTGGAGCCTGAAACGCGCTAAAACAACGATTTGTGCAATTTGGTTGAAACACTTATGAATCCCAGCTGTATGCAAGATTCCTCTTAAAACTCGAAGTTTGTGGTAAATAGACTAAAATCAGCCAATTTCTATATTTTGTGCATATTTTAACCAAAAACGACCAAAAAACTCAATTTATGCATTTTCAAAATACTCTTGAAGAATGCAACCTATAATTCTTATTTTTCAACGGAGGGTGTAACTTCTATAGAAGTTATCGAAATGTGACGAAATGGACAAATTGTGCTTATTGGAGCCTGAAACGCTCTAAAACAACGATTTGTCAACTTTGGTTGAAACCCTTAGGAATCCCAGCCGTATGCAAGATTCCTCTTAAAACTGGAAGTATGTGGTAGATAGACTGAAATCAGCCAATTTCTATATTTTATCCATATTTTAACCAAAAACGACGAAAAAACTCAATTTATGCATTTTCATAATACTCTTGAAGAATGCAGCCTATAATTCTTATTTTTCAACGGAGGGTGTAACTTCTATAGAAGTTATCGAAATGTGACGAAATGGACAATTGTGCCTATTGGAGCCTGAAACGCTCTAAAACATCTATTTGTCAACTTTGGTTGAAACCCTTAGGAATCCCGGCCGTATGCAAGATTCCTCTTAAAACTGGAAGTTTGTTTTAGATAGACTAAAATCAGCCACTTTCCATATTTTATGCATATTTTAACCAAAAACGACCAAAAAACTCAATTTATGCATTTTCATAATACTCTTTCAGAATGCACACTAACATTATTATTTTTCAACGGTTGGTGAAACTTCTCAAGTAGTTATCGAAATGTGACGAAATGGACAAATTGTGCTTGTTGGAGCCTGAAACGCTCTAAAACAACGATTTGTCAACTTTGGTTGAAACCCTTAGGAATCCCAGCCGTATGCAAGATTCCTCTTAAAACTGGAAGTTTGTGGTAGATAGACTGAAATCAGCCAGTTTCTATATTTTATTTTATTTTAACCAAAAACAACCAAAAAACTCAATTTATGCATTTTCATAATACTCTTGAAGAATGCAACCTATAAATCTTATTTTTCAACGGAGGGTGTAACTTCTATTAAAGTTATCGAAATAAGACGAAATGGACAAATTGTGCTTATTGGAGCCTGAAACGCTCTAAAACAACGATTTGTGCAATTTGGTTGAAACACTTAGGAATCCCAGCCGTAAGCAAGATTCCTCTTAAAACTGGAGGTTTGTGGTAGATGACTGAAATCAGCCAATTTCTATATTTTATGCATATTTTAACCAAAAACGTCCAAAAAACTCAATTTATGCATTTTCATAATCCTCTTTCAGAATGCACACTAACATTATTATTTTTCAACGGTGGGTGTAACTTCTAAAGTAGTTATCGAAATGTAACGAAATGGACAAAATGTGCTTATTGGAGCTTGAAACGCTCTAACACAACGATTTGTCAACTTTGGTTATAACCCTTAGGAATCCCAGCCGTAGGCAAGATTCCTCTTAAAACTGTAAGTTTGTGGTAGATAGACTGAAATCAGCCAATTTCTATATTTTATCCATATTTTAACCAAAAACGAACAAAAACCTCAATTTATGCATATTCATAATACTCTTGAAGAATAAAAACTATAATTCTTATTTTTCAATGGAGGGTGTAACGTCTATAGAAGTTATCGAAATGTGACGAAATAGACAAATTGTGCTTATTGGAGCCTGAATCGCTCTAAAACAACGATTTGTCAACTTTGGTTGAAACACTTAGGAATCCCAGCTGTATGCAAGATTCCTCTTAAAACTCGAAGTTTGTGGTAGATAGACTAAAATCAGCCAATTTCTATATTTTATCCATATTTTAACCAAAAACGACGAAAAAACTCAATTTATGCATTTTCATAATACTCTTGAAGAATGCAAAATATAATTCTTATTTTTCAACGGAGGGTGTATCTTCTAAAGAAGTTATCGAAATGTGACGAAATGGACAAATTGTGCTTATTGGAGCCTGAAACGCTCTAAAACAACGATTTGTCAACTTTGGTTGGATCCCTTAGGAATCCCAGCCGTATGCAAGATTCCTCTTTAAACTGGAAGTTTGTGGTAGATAGACTGAAATCAGCCAATTTCTATAATTTATGTATATTTTAACCAAAAACGACCAAAAACCTTAATTTATGCATTTTCATAATACTCTTGAAGAATAAAAACTATAATTCTTATTTTTTAACAAAGGGTGTAACTTCTATAGAAGTTATCGAAATGTGACGAAATGGACAAATTGTGCTTATTGGAGCCTGAAACGATCTAAAACAACGATTTGTCAACTTTGGTTGAAACCCTTAGGAATCCCAGCCGTATGCAAGATTCCTCTTAAAACTCGAAGTTTGTGGGAGATAGACTAAAATCAGCCAATTTAATATTTAATGCATATTTTAACCAAAAACGACCAAAAAACTCAATATATGCATTTTCATAATACTCTTGAAGAATGCAACCTAACATTATTATTTTTCAACGGTTGGTGTAACTTCTAAAGTAGTTATCGAAATGTGACGAAATGGACAAATTGTGCTAATTGGAGCCTGAAACGCTCTAAAACAACGATTTGTTAACTTTGGTTGAAACCATAAGGAATCCCAGCCGTATGCAAGATTCCTCTTAAAACTGGAAGTATGTGGTAGATAGACTCAAATCAGCCAATTTCTATATTTTATCCATATTTTAACCAAAAACGACCAAAAAACTCAATTTATGCATTTTCATAATACTCTTGAAGAATGCAACCTATAATTCTTATTTTTCAACGGAGGGTGTAACTTCTATAGAAGTTATCGAAATGTGACGAAATGGACAAATTGTGCTTATTGGAGCCTACACCGCTCTAAAACATCGATTTGTGCAATTTAGTTGAAACCCTTAGGAATCCCAGCCGTATGCAAGATTCCTCTTAAAACTGGAAGTTTGTGGTAGATAGACTAAAATCAGCCAATTTCTATATTTTATGCATATTTTAACCAAAAACGACGAAAAAACTCAATTTATGCATTTTCATTACACTCTTGAAGAATGCAGCCTATAATTCTTATTTTTCAACGGAGGGTGTAACTTCTATAGAAGTTATCGAAATGTGACGAAATGGACAAATTGTGCTTATTGGAGCCTGAAACGCTCTAAAACAAATTGTCAACTTTGGTTGAAACCCTTAGGAATCCCGGCCGTATGCAAGATTCCTCTTAAAACTGGAAGTTTGTGGTAGATAGACTTAAATCAGCCAATTTGTATATTTTTTGCATAGTTTAACCAAAAACGACCAAAAAACTCAATTTATGCATTTTCATAATACTCTTTCAGAATGCACACTGACATTATTATTTTTCAACGGTTGGTGTAACTTCTAAAGTAGTTATCGAAATGTGACGAAATGGACAAATTGTCCCTTTTGGAGCCTGAAACGCTCTAAAACAACGATTTGTCAACTTTGGTTGAAACCCTTAGGAATCCCAGCCGTATGCAAGATTCCTCTTAAAACTTGAAGTGTGTGGTAGAAAGACTAAAATCAGCCAATTTCTATATTTTATGCATATTTTAACCAAAAACGACGAAAAAACTCAATTTATGCATTTTCATTATACTCTTGAAGAATGCAGCCTATAATTCTTTTTTTTCAACGGAGGGTGTAACTTCCATAGAAGTTATCGAAATGTGACGAAATGGACAAATTGTGCTTATTGGAGCCTGAAACGCTCTAAAACAACGATTTGTCAACTTTGGTTGAAACCCTTAGGAATCCCGGCCGTATGCAAGATTCCTCTTAAAACTGGAAGTTTGTGGTAGATAGACTTAAATCAGCCAAATTCTATATTTTATGCATATTTGAACCAAAAACGACCATAAAACTCAATTTATGCATTTTCATAATACTCTTTCAGAATGCACACTAACATTATTATTTTTTAACGGTTGGTGTAACTTCTAAAGTAGTTATCGAAATGTGACGAAATGGACAAATTGTGCTTATTGGAGCCTGAAACGCTCTAAAACAACGATTTGTCAACTTTGGTTGAAACCCTTAGGAATCCCAGCCGTATGCAAGATTCCTCTTAAAACTGGAAGTTTGTGGTAGATGACTAAAATCAGCTAATTTCTATATTTTATGCATATTTTAACCAAAAACGTCCAAACAACTCAATTTATGCATTTTCATAATACTCTTTAAGAATGCACACTAACATTATTATTTTTCAACGGTGGGTGTAACTTCTAAAGTAGTTATCGAAATGTAACGAAATGGACAAATTGTGCTTATTGGAGCTTGAAACGCTCTAACACAACGATTTGTCAACTTTGGTTGAAACCCTTAGGAATCCCAGCCGTAGGCAAGATTCCTCTTAAAACTGGAAGTTTGTGGTAGATAGACAAATCAGCCATTTTCTATATTTTATCCATATTTTAATTAAAAACGAACAAAAACCTCAATTTATGCATTTTCATAATACTCTTGAAGAATAAAAACTATAATTCTTATTTTTCAATTTAGGGTGTAACTTCTATAGAAGTTATCGAAATGTGACAAAATGGACAAATTGTGCTTTGGAGCCTGAATCGCTCTAAAACAACGATTTGTCAACTTTGGTTGAAACACTTATGAATCCCAGCTGTATGCAAGATTCCTCTTAAAACTCGAAGTTTGTGGTAGATAGACTAAAATCAGCCAATTTCTATATTTTATGCATATTTTAACCAAAAACGACCAAAAAACTCAATTTATGCATTTTTAAAATACTCTTGAAGAATGCAACCTATAATTCTTATTTTTCAACGGAGGGTGTAACTTCTATAGAAGTTATCGAAATGTGACGAAATGGACAAATTGTGCTTGGTGGAGCCTGAAACGCTCTAAAACAACGATTTGTCAACTTTGGTTGAAACACTTAGGAATCCCAGCTGTATGCAAGATTCCTCTTAAAACTCGAAGTTTGTGGTAGATAGACTGAAATCAGCCAATTTCTTTATTTTATCCATATTTTAACCAAAAACGACGAAAAAACTCAATTTATGCATTTTCATAATACTCTTGAAGAATGCAAAATATAATTCTTATTTTTCAACGGAGGGTGTAACTTCTATAGAAGTTATCGAAATGTGACGAAATGGACAAATTGTGCTTATTGGAGCCTGAAACGCTCCAAAACAACGATTTGTCAACTTTGGTTGAAACACTTAGGAATCCCAGCTGTATGCAAGATTCCTCTTAAAACTCGAAGTTTGTGGTAGATAGACTAAAATCAGCCAAATTCTATAATTTATGCATATTTTAACCAAAAACGACCAAAAAACTCAATTTATGCATTTTCATAATACTCTTGAAGAATGCAGCCTATAATTCTTATTTTTCAACGGAGGGTGTAACTTCTATAGAAGTTATCGAAATGTGACGAAATGGACAAATTGTGCTTATTGGAGCCTGAAACGCTCTAAAACAACTTTTTGTCAACTTTGGTTGAAACCCTTAGGAATCCCGGCCGTATGCAAGATTCCTCTAAAAACTGGAAGTTTGTGGTAGATACACTAAAATCAGCCAATTTCTATATTTTATGCATATTTTAACCAAAAACGACCAAAAAACTCAATTTATGCATTTTCATAATACTCTTTCAGAATGCAACCTATAATTCTTATTTTTCAACGGAGGGTGTAACTTCTTTTAAAGTTATCGAAATAAGACGAAATGGACAAATTGTGCTTATTGGAGCCTGAAACGCTCTAAAACAACGATTTGTGCTGTTTGGTTGAAACACTTAGGAATCCCAGCCGTAGGCAAGATTCCTCTTAAAACTGGAAGTTTGTGGTAGATGACTAAAATCAGCCAATTTCTATATTTAATGCATATATTAACCAAAAACGTCCAAAAAACTCAATTTATGCATTTGCATAATCCTCTTTAAAAATGCACACTAACATTATTATTTTTCAACGGTGGGTGTAACTTCTAAAGAAGTTATCGAAATGTAACGAAATGGACAAATTGTGCTTATTGGAGCTTGTAACGCTCTAACACAACGATTTGTCAACTTTGGTTATAACCCTTAGGAATCCCAGCCGTTACAAAGATTCCTCTTAAAACTGGAAGTTTGTGGTAGATAGACTGAAATCAGCCAATTTCTATGTTTTATCCATATTTTAACCAAAAACGAACAAAAACCTCAATTTATGCATATTCATAATACTCTTGAAGAATAAAAACTATAATTCTTATTTTTCAATGGAGGGTGTATTTTCTATAGAAAATATCGAAATGTGACGAAATAGACAAATTGTGCTTATTGGAGCCTGAATCGCTCTAAAACAACGATTTGTCAACTTTGGTTGAAACACTTATGAATCCCAGCTGTATGCAAGATTACTCTTAAAACTCGAAGTTTGTGGTAAATAGACTGAAATCAGCCAATTTGTATATTTTTTGCATATTTTAACCAAAAACGACCAAAAAACTCAATTTATGCATTTTCATAATACTCTTTCAGAATGCACACTAACATTATTATTTTTCAACGGTTGGTGAAACTTCTAAAGTAGTTATCGAAATGTGACGAAATGGACAAATTGTGCTTGTTGGAGCCTGAAACGCATTAAAACAACGATTTGTCAACTTTGGTTGAAACCCTTAGGAATCCCAGCCGTATGCAAGATTCCTCTTAAAACTTGAAGTATGTGGTAGAAACACTAAAATCAGCCAATTTCTATGTTTTATCCATATTTTAACCAAAAACGACCAAAAAACTCAATTTATGCATTTTCATAATACTCTTGAAGAATAAAAACTATAATTCTTATTTTTCAACGGAGGGTGTAACTTCTATAGAAGTTATCGAAATGTGACGAAATGGACAAATTGTGCTTATTGGAGCCTGAATCGCTCTAAAACAACGATTTGTCAACTTTGGTTGAAACACTTAGGAATCCCAGCTGTATGCAAGATTCCTCTTAAAACTCGAAGTTTGTGGTAGATAGGCTAAAATCAGCCAATTTCTTTTTTTTTTGCATATTTTAACCAAAAACGACCAAAAAACTCAATTTATGCATTTTCATAATTCTCTTGAAGAATGCAACCTATAAAACTTATTTTTCAACGGAGGGTGTAACTTCTAAAGAAGTTATCGGAATGTAACGGAATGGACAAATTGTGCTTATTGGAGCCTGAAACGCGCTAAAACAACGATTTGTGCAATTTGGTTGAAACCCTTAGGAATCCCAGCCGTTTGCAAGATTCCTCTTAAAACTGAAAGTTTGTGGTAGATAGACTAAAATCAGCCAATTTCTATATTTTATGCATATTTTAACCAAAACGTCCAAAAACTCAATTTATGCATTTTCATAATACTCTTTCAGAATGCACACTAACATTATTATTTTTCAACGGTTGGTGTAACTTCTAAAGTAGTTATCGAAATGTGACGAAATGGACAAATTGTGCTTATTGGAGCCTGAAACGCTCTAAAACAACGATTTGCCAACTTTGGTTGAAACCCTTAGGAATCCCAGCCGTATGCAAGATTCCTCTTAAAACTGGAAGTATGTGGTAGATAGACTGAAATTTGCCAATTTCTATATTTTATGCATATTTTAACCAAAAACGACCAAAAACCTCAATTAATGCATTTTCATAATACTCTTGAAGAATAAAAACTATAATTCTTATTTTTCAATGGAGGGTGTTACTTCTATAGAAGTTATCGAAATGTGACGAAATGGACAAATTGTGCTTATTGGAGCCTGAATCGCTCTAAAACAACGATTTGTCAACTTTGGTTGAAACACTTATGAATCCCAGCTGTATGCAAGATTACTCTTAAAACTCGAAGTTTGTGGTAAATAGACTAAAATCAGCCAATTTCTATATTTTATGCATATTTTAACCAAAACGACCAAAAAACTCAATTTATGCATTTTCATAATACTCTTGAAGAATAAAAACTATAATTCTTATTTTTCAACGGAGGGTGTAACTTCTATAGAAGTTATCGAAATGTGACGAAATGGACAAATTGTGCTTATTGGAGCCTGAAACGCTCTAAAACAACGATTTGTCAACTTTGGTTGAAACCCTTAGGAATCCCAGCCGTATGCAAGATTCCTCTTAAAACTGGAAGTATGTGGTAGATAGACTGAAATCAGCCAATTTCTATATTTTATCCATATTTTAACCAAAAACGACGAAAAAACTCAATTTATGCATTTTCATAATACTCTTGAAGAATGCAGCCTATAATTCTTATTTTTCAACGGAGGGTGTAACTTCTATAGAAGTTATCGAAATGTGACGAAATGGTCAAATTGTGCCTATTGGAGCCTGAAACGCTCTAAAACAACTATTTGTCAACTTTGGTTGAAACCCTTAGGAATCCCGGCCGTATGCAAGATTCCTCTAAAAACTGGAAGTTTGTTTTAGATAGACTAAAATCAGCCAATTTCTATATTTTATGCATATTTTAACCAAAAACGACCAAAAAAACTCAATTTATGCATTTTCATAATACTCTTTCAGAATGCACACTAACATTATTATTTTTCAACGGATGGTGAAACTTCTCAAGTAGTTATCGAAATGTGACGAAATGGACAAATTGTGCTTGTTGGAGCCTGAAACGCTCTAAAACAACGATTTGTCGACTTTGGTTGAAACCCTTAGGAATCCCAGCCGTATGCAAGATTCCTCTTAAAACTGGAAGTATGTGGTAGATAGACTGAAATCAGCCAGTTTCTATATTTTATTTTATTTTAACCAAAAACAACCAAAAAACTCAATTTATGCATTTTCATAATACTCTTGAAGAATGCAACCTATAAATCTAATTTTTCAACGGAGGTTGTAACTTCTATTAAAGTTATCGAAATAAGACGAAATGGACAAATTGTGCTTATTGGAGCCTGAAACGCTCTAAAACAACGATTTGTGCAATTTGGTTGAAACACTTAGGAATCCCAGCCGTAAGCAAGATTCCTCTTAAAACTGGAGGTTTGTGGTAGATGACTAAAATCAGCCAATTTCTATATTTTATGCATATTTTAACCAAAAACGTCCAAAAAACTCAATTTATGCATTTTCATAATCCTCTTTCAGAATGCACACTAACATTTTTATTTTTCAACGGTGGGTGTAACTTCTAAAGTAGTTATCGAAATGTAACGAAATGGACAAAATGTGCTTATTGGAGCTTGAAACGCTCTAACACAACGATTTGTCAACTTTGGTTATAACCCTTAGGAATCCCAGCCGTAGGCAAGATTCCTCTTTAAACTGTAAGTTTGTGGTAGATAGACTGAAATCAGCCAATTTCTATACTTTATCCATATTTTAACCAAAAACGAACAAAAACCTCAATTTATGCATATTCATAATACTCTTGAAGAATAAAAACTATAATTCTTATTTTTCAATGGAGGGTGTAACTTCTATAGAAGTTATCGAAATGTGACGAAATAGACAAATTGTGCTTATTGGAGCCTGAATCGCTCTAAAACAACGATTTGTCAACTTTGGTTGAAACACTTAGGAATCTCAGCTGTATGCAAGATTCCTCTTAAAACTCGAAGTTTGTGGTAGATAGACTGAAATCATCCAATTTCTATGTTTTATGCATATTTTAACCAAAAACGACCAAAAAACTCAATTTATGCATTTTTATAATACTCTTGAAGAATGCAACCTATAATTCTTATTTTTCAACGGAGGGTGTTACTTCTATAGAAGTTATCGAAATGTGACGAAATAGACAAATTGTGCTTATTGGAGCCTGAAACGCTCTAAAACAACGATTTGTCAACTTTGGTTGAAACACTTAGGAATCCCAGCTGTATGCAAGATTCCTCTTAAAACTCGAAGTTTGTGGTAGATAGACTGAAATCAGCCAATTTCTATGTTTTATCCATATTTTAACCAAAAACGACGAAAAAACTCATTTTATGCATTTTCATAATACTCTTGAAGAATGCAAAATATAATTCTTATTTTTCAACGGAGGGTGTATCTTCTAAAGAAGTTATCGAAATGTGACGAAATGGACAAATTGTGCTTATTGGAGCCTGAAATGCTCTAAAACAACGATTTGTCAACTTTGGTTGAAACCCTTAGGAATCCCAGCCGTATGCAAGATTCCTCTTAAAACTGAAAGTTTGTGGTAGATAGACTGAAATCAGCCAATTTCTATAATTTATGTATATTTTAACCAAAAACGACCAAAAACCTTAATTTATGCATTTTCATAATACTCTTGAAGAATAAAAACTATAATTCTTATTTTTTAACAGAGGGTGTAACTTCTATAGAAGTTATCGAAATGTGACGAAATGGACAAATTGTGCTTATTGGAGCCTGAAACGCTCTAAAACAACGATTTGTCAACTTTGGTTGAAACCCTTAGGAATCCCAGCCGTATGCAAGATTCCTCTTAAAACTGGAAGTTTGTGGTAGATAGACTGAAATCAGCCAATTTCTATAATTTATGTATATTTAAACCAAAAACGACCAAAAACCTCAATTAATGCATTTTCATAATACTCTTGAAGAATAAAAACTATAATTCTTATTTTTCAACGGAGGGAGTAGCTTCTATAGAAGTTATCGAAATGTGACGAAATGGACAAATTGTGCTTATTGGAGCCTGAATCGCTCTAAAACAACGATTTGTCAACTTTGGTTGAAACACTTAGGAATCCCAGCTGTATGCAAGATTCCTCTTAAAACTCGAAGTTTGTGGGAGATAGACTAAAATCTGCCAATTTAATATTTAATGCATATTTTAACCAAAAACGACCAAAAAACTCAATATATGCATTTTCATAATACTCTTGAAGAATGCAACCTAACATTATTATTTTTCAACGGTTGGTGTAACTTCTAAAGTAGTTATCGAAATGTGACGAAATGGACAAATTATGCTTATTGGAGCCTGAAACGCTCTAAAACAACGATTTGTTAACTTTGGTTGAAACCCTAAGGAATCCCAGCCGTATGCAAGATTCGTCTTAAAACTGGAAGTATGTGGTAGATAGACTCAAATCAGCCAATTTCTATATTTTATCCATATTTTAACCAAAAACGACCAAAAAACTCAATTTATGCATTTTCATAATACTCTTGAAGAATAAAAACTATAATTCTTATTTTTCAACGGAGGGTGTAACTTCTATAGAAGTTATCGAAATGTGACGAAATGGACAAATTGTGCTTCTTGGAGCCTGAATCGCTCTAAAACAACGATTTGTTAACTTTGTTTGAAACACTTAGGAATCCCAGCTGTATGCAAGATTCCTCTTAAAACTCGAAGTTTGTGGTAGATAGGCTAAAATCAGCCAATTTCTTTTTTTTTAGCATATTTTAACCAAAAACGACCAAAAAACTCAATTTATGCTTTTTTATAATTCTCTTGAAGAATGCAACCTATAATTCTTATTTTTCAACGGAGGCTGTAACTTCTAAAGAAGTTATCGGAATGTAACGGAATGGACAAATTGTGCTTATTGGAGCCTGAAACGCGCTAAAACAACGATTTGTGCAATTTGGTTGAAACACTTATGAATCCCAGCTGTATGCAAGATTCCTCTTAAAACTCGAAGTATGTGGTAAATAGACTAAAATCAGCCAATTTCTATATTTTGTGCATATTTTAACCAAAAACGACCAAAAAACTCAATTTATGCATTTTCAAAATACTCTTGAAGAATGCAACCTATAATTCTTATTTTTCAACGGAGGGTGTAACTTCTATAGAAGTTATCGAAATGTGACGAAATGGACAAATTGTGCTTATTGGAGCCTGAAACGCTCTAAAACAACGATTTGTCAACTTTGGTTGAAACCCTTAGGAATCCCAGCCGTATGCAAGATTCCTCTTTAAACTGGAAGTATGTGGTAGATAGACTGAAATCAGCCAATTTCTATATTTTATCCATATTTTAACCAAAAACGACGAAAAAACTCAATTTATGCATTTTCATAATACTCTTGAAGAATGCAGCCTATAATTCTTATTTTTCAACGGAGGGTGTAACTTCTATAGAAGTTATCGAAATGTGACGAAATGGACAAATTGTGCCTATTGGAGCCTGAAACGCTCTAAAACAACTATTTGTCAACTTTGGTTGAAACCCTTAGGAATCCCGGCCGTATGCAAGATTCCTCTCAAAACTGGAAGTTTGTTTTAGATAAACTAAAATCAGCCACTTTCTATATTTTATGCATATTTTAACCAAAAACGACAAAAAACCTCAATTTATGCATTTTCATAATACTCTTTCAGAATGCACACTAACATTATAATTTTTCAACGGTTGGTGAAACTTCTCAAGTAGTTATCGAAATGTGACGAAATGGACAAATTGTGCTTGTTGGAGCCTGAAACGCTCTTAAACAACGATTTGTCAACTTTGGTTGAAACCCTTAGGAATCCCAGCCGTATGCAAGATTCCTCTTAAAACTAAAAGTATGTGGTAGATAGACTGAAATCAGCCAGTTTCTATATTTTATTTTATTTTAACCAAAAACAACCAAAAAACTCAATTTATGCATTTTCATAATACTCTTGAAGAATGCAACCTATAAATCTTATTTTTCAACGGAGGGTGTAACTTCTATTAAAGTTATCGAAATAAGACGAAATGGACAAATTGTGCTTATTGGAGCCTGAAACGCTCTAAAACAACGATTTGTGCAATTTGGTTGAAACACTTAGGAATCCCAGCCGTAAGCAAGATTCCTCTTAAAACTGGAGGTTTGTGGTAGATGACTAAAATCAGCCAATTTCTATATTTTATGCATATTTTAACCAAAAACGTCCAAAAAACTCAATTTATGCATTTTCATAATCCTCTTTCAGAATGCACACTAACATTATTATTTTTCAACGGTGGGTGTAACTTCTAAAGTAGTTATCGAAATGTAACGAAATGGACAAAATGTGCTTATTGGAGCTTGAAACGCTCTAACACAACGATTTGTCAACTTTGGTTATAACCCTTAGGAATCCCAGCCGTAGGCAAGATTCCTCTTAAAACTGTAAGTTTGTGGTAGATAGACTGAAATTAGCCAATTTCTATATTTTATGCATATTTTAACCAAAAACGACCAAAAAACTCAATTTATGCATTTTTATAATACTCTTGAAGAATGCAACCTATAATTCTTATTTTTTAACGGAGGGTGTTACTTCTATAGAAGTTATCGAAATGTGACGAAATGGACAAATTGTGCTTATTGGAGCCTGAAACGCTCTAAAACAACGATTTGTCAACTTTGGTTGAAACACTTAGGAATCCCAGCTGTATGCAAGATTCCTCTTAAAACTCGAAGTTTGTGGTAGATAGACTGAAATCAGCCAATTTCTATATTTTATCCATATTTTAACCAAAAACGACGAAAAAACTCAATTTATGCATTTTCATAATACTCTTGAAGAATGCAAAATATAATTCTTATTTTTCAACGGAGGGTGTATCTTCTAAAGAAGTTATCGAAATGTGACGAAATGGACAAATTGTGCTTATTGGAGCCTGAATCGCTCTAAAACAACGATTTGTCAACTTTGGTTGAAACACTTAGGAATCCCAGCTGTATGCAAGATTCCTCTTAAAACTCGAAGTTTGTGGGAGATAGACTAAAATCAGCCAATTTAATATTTAATGCATATTTTAACCAAAAACGACCAAAAAACTCAATATATGCATTTTCATAATACTCTTGAAGAATGCAACCTATAATTCTTATTTTTCAACGGAGGGTGTAACTTCTATAGAAGTTATCGAAATGTGACGAAATGGACAAATTGTGCTTATTGGAGCCTACACCGCTCTAAAACATCGATTTGTGCAATTTGGTTGAAACCCTTAGGAATCCCAGCCGTATGCAAGATTCCTCTTAAAACTGGAAGTTTGTGGTAGATAGACTAAAATCAGCCAATTTCTATATTTTATGCATATTTTAACCAAAAACGACGAAAAAACTCAATTTATGCATTTTCATTACACTCTTGAAGAATGCAGCCTATTATTCTTATTTTTCAACGGAGGGTGTAACTTCTATAGAAGTTATCGAAATGTGACGAAATGGACAAATTGTGCTTATTGGAGCCTGAAACGCTCTAAAACAAATTGTCAACTTTGGTTGAAACCCTTAGGAATCCCGGCCGTATGCAAGATTCCTCTTAAAACTGGAAGTTTGTGGTAGATAGACTAAAATCAGCCAATTTGTATATTTTTTGCATATTTTAACCAAAAACGACCAAAAAACTCAATTTATGCATTTTCATAATACTCTTTCAGAATGCACACTGACATTATTATTTTTCAACGGTTGGTGTAACTTCTAAAGTAGTTATCGAAATGTGACGAAATGGACAAATTGTGCCTTTTGGAGCCTGAAACGCTCTAAAACAACGATTTGTCAACTTTGGTTGAAACCCTTAGGAATCCCAGCCGTATGCAAGATTCCTCTTAAAACTTGAAGTGTGTGGTAGAAAGACTAAAATCAGCCAATTTCTATATTTTATCCATATTTTAACCAAAAACGACCAAAAAACTCAATTTATGCATTTTCATAATACTCTTGAAGAATAAAAACTATAATTCTTATTTTTCAACGGAGGGTGTAACTTCTATAGAAGTTATCGAAATGTGACGAAATGGACAAATTGTGCTTCTTGGAGCCTGAATCGCTCTAAAACAACGATTTGTCAACTTTGGTTGAAACACTTAGGAATCCCAGCTGTATGCAAGATTCCTCTTAAAACTCGAAGTTTGTGGTAGATAGGCTAAAATCAGCCAACTTCTTTTTTTTTGCATATTTTAACCAAAAACGACCAAAAAACTCAATTTATGCATTTTCATAATTCTCTTGAAGAATGCAACCTATAATTCTTATTTTTCAACGGAGGCTGTAACTTCTAAAGAAGTTATCGGAATGTAACGGAATGGACAAATTGTGCTTATTGGAGCCTGAAACGCGCTAAAACAACGATTTGTGCAATTTGGTTGAAACCCTTAGGAATCCCAGCCGTATGCAAGATTCCTCTTAAAACTGAAAGTTTGTGGTAGATAGACTAAAATCAGCCAATTTCTATATTTTATGCATATTTTAACCAAAACGACCAAAAAACTCAATTTATGCATTTTCATAATACTCTTTCAGAATGCACACTAACATTATTATTTTTCAACGGTTGGTGTAACTTCTAAAGAAGTTATCGGAATGTAACGGAATGGACAAATTGTGCTTATTGGAGCCTGAAACGCGCTAAAACAACGATTTGTGCAATTTGGTTGAAACACTTATGAATCCCAGCTGTATGCAAGATTCCTCTTAAAACTCGAAGTTTGTGGTAAATAGACTAAAATCATCCAATTTCTATATTTTGTGCATATTTTAACCAAAAACGACCAAAAAACTCAATTTATGCATTTTCAAAATAATCTTGAAGAATGCAACCTATAATTCTTATTTTTCAACGGAGGGTGTAACTTCTATAGAAGTTATCGAAATGTGACGAAATGGACAAATTGTGCTTTTTGGAGCCTGAAACGCTCTAAAACAACGATTTGTCAACTTTGGTTGAAACCCTTAGGAATCCCAGCCGTATGCAAGATTCCTCTTAAAACTGGAAGTATGTGGTAGATAGACTGAAATCAGCCAATTTCTATATTTAATCCATATTTTAACCAAAAACGACGAAAAAACTCAATTTATGCATTTTCATAATACTCTTGAAGAATGCAGCCTATAATTCTTATTTTTCAACGGAGGGTGTAACTTCTATAGAAGTTATCGAAATGTGACGAAATGGACAAATTGTGCCTATTGGAGCCTGAAACGCTCTAAAACAACTATTTGTCAACTTTGGTTGAAACCCTTAGGAATCCCGGCCGTATGCAAGATTCCTCTTAAAACTGGAAGTTTGTTTTAGATAGACTAAAATCAGCCACTTTCTATATTTTATGCATATTTTAACCAAAAACGACCAAAAAACTCAATTTATGCATTTTCATAATACTCTTTCAGAATGCACCCTAACATTAATATTTTTCAACGGTTGGTGAAACTTCTCAAGTAGTTATCGAAATGTGACGAAATGGACAAATTGTGCTTGTTGGAGCCTGAAACGCTCTAAAACAACGATTTGTCAACTTTGGTTGAAACCCTTAGGAATCCCAGCCGTATGCAAGATTCCTCTTAAAACTGGAAGTATGTGGTAGAAGCCAGTTTCTATATTTTATTTTATTTTAACCAAAAACAACCAAAAAACTCAATTTATGCATTTTCATAATACTCTTGAAGAATGCAACCTATAAATCTTATTTTTCAACGGTTGGTGTAACTTCTAAAGTAGTTATCGAAATGTGACGAAATGGACAAATTGTGCTTATTGGAGCCTGAAACGCTCTAAAACAACGATTTGTTAACTTTGGTTATAACCCTTAGGAATCCCAGCCGTAGGCAAGATTCCTCTTAAAACTGTAAGTTTGTGGTAGATAGACTGAAATCAGCCAATTTCTATATTTTATCCATATTTTAACCAAAAACGAACAAAAACCTCAATTTATGCATATTCATAATACTCTTGAAGAATAAAAACTATAATTCTTATTTTTCAATGGAGGGTGTAACTTCTATAGAAGTTATCGAAATGTGACGAAATAGACAAATTGTGCTTATTGGAGCCTGAATCGCTCTAAAACAACGATTTGTCAACTTTGGTTGAAACACTTAGGAATCCCAGCTGTATGCAAGATTCCTCTTAAAACTCGAAGTTTGTGGTAGATAGACTGAAATCATCCAATTTCTATGTTTTATGCATATTTTAACCAAAAACGACCAAAAAACTCAATTTATGCATTTTTATAATACTCTTGAAGAATGCAACCTATAATTCTTATTTTTCAACGGAGGGTGTTACTTCTATAGAAGTTATCGAAATGTGACGAAATGGACAAATTGTGCTTATTGGAGCCTGAAACGCTCTAAAACAACGATTTGTCAACTTTGGTTGAAACACTTAGGAATCCCAGCTGTATGCAAGATTCCTCTTAAAACTCGAAGTTTGTGGTAGATAGACTGAAATCAGCCAATTTCTATATTTTATCCATATTTTAACCAAAAACGACGAAAAAACTCAATTTATGCATTTTCATAATACTCTTGAAGAATGCAAAATATAATTCTTATTTTTCAACGGAGGGTGTATCTTCTAAAGAAGTTATCGAAATGTGACGAAATGGACAAATTGTGCTTATTGGAGCCCGAAACGCTCTAAAACAACGATTTGTCAACTTTGGTTGAAACCCTTAGGAATCCCAGCCGTATGCAAGATTCCTCTTAAAACTGGAAGTTTGTGGTAGATAGACTGAAATCAGCCAATTTCTATAATTTATGTATATTTTAACCAAAAACGACCAAAAACCTTAATTTATGCATTTTCATAATACTCTTGAAGAATAAAAACTATAATTCTTATTTTTTAACAAAGGGTGTAACTTCTATAGAAGTTATCGAAATGTGACGAAATGGACAAATTGTGCTTATTGGAGCCTGAAACGCTCTAAAACAACGATTTGTCAACTTTGGTTGAAACCCTTAGGAATCCCAGCCGTATGCAAGATTCCTCTTAAAACTGGAAGTTTGTGGTAGATAGACTGAAATCAGCCAATTTCTATAATTTATGTTTATTTTAACCAAAAACGACCAAAAACCTCAATTAATGCATTTTCATAATACTCTTGAAGAATAAAAACTATAATTCTTATTTTTCAACGGAGGGAGTAGCTTCTATAGAAGTTATCGAAATGTGACGAAATGGACAAATTGTGCTTATTGGAGCCTGAATCGCTCTAAAACAACGATTTGTCAACTTTGGTTGAAACACTTAGGAATCCCAGCTGTATGCAAGATTCCTCTTAAAACTCGAAGTTTGTGGGAGATAGACTAAAATCAGCCAATTTAATATTTAATGCATATTTTAACCAAAAACGACCAAAAAACTCAATATATGCATTTTCATAATACTCTTGAAGAATGCAACCTAACATTATTATTTTTCAAAGGTTGGTGTAACTTCTAAAGTAGTTATCGAAATGTGACGAAATGGACAAATTGTGCTTATTGGAGCCTGAAACGCTCTAAAACAACGATTTGTTAACTTTGGTTGAAACCATAAGGAATCCCAGCCGTATGCAAGATTCCTCTTAAAACTGGAAGTATGTGGTAGATAGACTCAAATCAGCCAAATTTCTATATTTTATCCATATTTTAACCAAAAACGACCAAAAAACTCAATTTATGCATTTTCATAATACTCTTGAAGAATGCAACCTATAATTCTTATTTTTCAACGGAGGGTGTAACTTCTATAGAAGTTATCGAAATGTGACGAAATGGACAAATTGTGCTTATTGGAGCCTACACCGCTCTAAAACATCGATTTGTGCAATTTGGTTGAAACCCTTAGGAATCTCAGCCGTATGCAAGATTCCTCTTAAAACTGGAAGTTTGTGGTAGATAGACTAAAATCAGCCAATTTCTATATTTTATGCATATTTAAACCAAAAACGATGAAAAAACTCAATTTATGCATTTTCATTACACTCTTGAAGAATGAAGCCTATAATTCTTATTTTTCAACGGAGGGTGTAACTTCTATAGAAGTTATCGAAATGTGACGAAATGGACAAATTGTGCTTATTGAAGCCTGAAACGCTCTAAAACAAATTGTCAACTTTGGTTGAAACCCTTAGGAATCCCGGCCGTATGCAAGATTCCTCTTAAAACTGGAAGTTTGTGGTAGATAGACTTAAATCAGCCAATTTGTATATTTTTTGCATATTTTAACCAAAAACGACCAAAAAACTCAATTTATGCATTTTCATAATACTCTTTCAGAATGCACACTGACATTATTATTTTTCAATGGTTGGTGTAACTTCTAAAGTAGTTATCGAAATGTGACGAAATGGACAAATTGTGCCTTTTGGAGCCTGAAACGCTCTAAAACAACGATTTGTTAACTTTGGTTGAAACACTTAGGAATCCCAGCTGTATGCAAGATTCCTCTTAAAACTCGAAGTTTGTGGTAGATAGGCTAAAATCAGCCAATTTCTTTTTTTTTTAAGCATATTTTAACCAAAAACGACCAAAAAACTCAATTTATGCTTTTTTATAATTCTCTTGAAGAATGCAACCTATAATTCTTATTTTTCAACGGAGGCTGTAACTTCTAAAGAAGTTATCGGAATGTAACGGAATGGACAAATTGTGCTTATTGGAGCCTGAAACGCGCTAAAACAACGATTTGTGCAATTTGGTTGAAACACTTATGAATCCCAGCTGTATGCAAGATTCCTCTTAAAACTCGAAGTTTGTGGTAAATAGACTAAAATCATCCAATTTCTATATTTTGTGCATATTTTAACCAAAAACGACCAAAAAACTCAATTTATGCATTTTCAAAATACTCTTGAAGAATGCAACCTATAATTCTTATTTTTCAACGGAGGGTGTAACTTCTATAGAAGTTATCGAAATGTGACGAAATGGACAAATTGTGCTTATTGGAGCCTGAAACGCTCTAAAACAACGATTTGTCAACTTTGGTTGAAACCCTTAGGAATCCCAGCCGTATGCAAGATTCCTCTTAAAACTGGAAGTATGTGGTAGATAGACTGAAATCAGCCAATTTCTATATTTAATCCATATTTTAACCAAAAACGACGAAAAAACTCAATTTATGCATTTTCATAATACTCTTGAAGAATGCAGCCTATAATTCTTATTTTTCAACGGAGGGTGTAACTTCTATAGAAGTTATCGAAATGTGACGAAATGGACAAATTGTGCCTATTGGAGCCTGAAACGCTCTAAAACAACTATTTGTCAACTTTGGTTGAAACCCTTAGGAATCCCGGCCGTATGCAAGATTCCTCTTAAAACTGGAAGTTTGTTTTAGATAGACTAAAATCAGCCACTTTCTATATTTTATGCATATTTTAACCAAAAACGACCAAAAAACTCAATTTATGCATTTTCATAATACTCTTTCAGAATGCACCCTAACATTATTATTTTTCAACGGTTGGTGAAACTTCTCAAGTAGTTATCGAAATGTGACGAAATGGACAAATTGTGCTTGTTGGAGCCTGAAACGCTCTAAAACAACGATTTGTCAACTTTGGTTGAAACCCTTAGGAATCCCAGCCGTATGCAAGATTCCTCTTAAAACTGGAAGTATGTGGTAGAAGCCAGTTTCTATATTTTATTTTATTTTAACCAAAAACAACAAAAAAACTCAATTTATGCATTTTCATAATACTCTTGAAGAATGCAACATATAAATCTTATTTTTCAACGGTTGGTGTAACTTCTAAAGTAGTTATCGAAATGTGACGAAATGGACAAATTGTGCTTATTGGAGCCTGAAACGCTCTAAAACAACGATTTGTTAACTTTGGTTATAACCCTTAGGAATCCCAGCCGTAGGCAAGATTCCTCTTAAAACTGTAAGTTTGTGGTAGATAGACTGAAATCAGCCAATTTCTATATTTTATCCATATTTTAACCAAAAACGAACAAAAACCTCAATTTATGCATATTCATAATACTCTTGAAGAATAAAAACTATAATTCTTATTTTTCAATGGAGGGTGTAACTTCTATAGAAGTTATCGAAATGTGACGAAATAGACAAATTGTGCTTATTGGAGCCTGAATCGCTCTAAAACAACGATTTGTCAACTTTGGTTGAAACACTTAGGAATCCCAGCTGTATGCAAGATTCCTCTTAAAACTCGAAGTTTGTGGTAGATAGACTGAAATCATCCAATTTCTATGTTTTATGCATATTTTAACCAAAAACGACCAAAAAACTCAATTTATGCATTTTTATAATACTCTTGAAGAATGCAACCTATAATTCTTATTTTTCAACGGAGGGTGTTACTTCTATAGAAGTTATCGAAATGTGACGAAATGGACAAATTGTGCTTATTGGAGCCTGAAACGCTCTTAAACAACGATTTGTCAACTTTGGTTGAAACACTTAGGAATCCCAGCTGTATGCAAGATTCCTCTTAAAACTCGAAGTTTGTGGTAGATAGACTGAAATCAGCCAATTTCTATATTTTATCCATATTTTAACCAAAAACGACGAAAAAACTCAATTTATGCATTTTCATAATACTCTTGAAGAATGCAAAATATAATTCTTATTTTTCAACGGAGGGTGTATCTTCTAAAGAAGTTATCGAAATGTGACGAAATGGACAAATTGTGCTTATTGGAGCCCGAAACGCTCTAAAACAACGATTTGTCAACTTTGGTTGAAACCCTTAGGAATCCCAGCCGTATGCAAGATTCCTCTTAAAACTGGAAGTTTGTGGTAGATAGACTGAAATCAGCCAATTTCTATAATTTATGTATATTTTAACCAAAAACGACCAAAAACCTTAATTTATGCATTTTCATAATACTCTTGAAGAATAAAAACTATAATTCTTATTTTTTAACAAAGGGTGTAACTTCTATAGAAGTTATCGAAATGTGACGAAATGGACAAATTGTGCTTATTGGAGCCTGAAACGCTCTAAAACAACGATTTGTCAACTTTGGTTGAAACCCTTAGGAATCCCAGCCGTATGCAAGATTCCTCTTAAAACTGGAAGTTTGTGGTAGATAGACTGAAATCAGCCAATTTCTATAATTTATGTATATTTTAACCAAAAACGACCAAAAACCTCAATTAATGCATTTTCATAATACTCTTGAAGAATAAAAACTATAATTCTTATTTTTCAACGGAGGGAGTAGCTTCTATAGAAGTTATCGAAATGTGACGAAATGGACAAATTGTGCTTATTGGAGCCTGAATCGCTCTAAAACAACGATTTGTCAACTTTGGTTGAAACACTTAGGAATCCCAGCTGTATGCAAGATTCCTCTTAAAACTCGAAGTTTGTGGGAGATAGACTAAAATCAGCCAATTTAATATTTAATGCATATTTTAACCAAAAACGACCAAAAAACTCAATATATGCATTTTCATAATACTCTTGAAGAATGCAACCTAACATTATTATTTTTCAACGGTTGGTGTAACTTCTAAAGTAGTTATCGAAATGTGACGAAATGGACAAATTGTGCTTATTGGAGCCTGAAACGCTCTAAAACAACGATTTGTTAACTTTGGTTGAAACCATAAGGAATCCCAGCCGTATGCAAGATTCCTCTTAAAACTGGAAGTATGTGGTAGATAGACTCAAATCAGCCAATTTCTATATTTTATCCATATTTTAACCAAAAACGACCAAAAAACTCAATTTATGCATTTTCATAATACTCTTGAAGAATGCAACCTATAATTCTTATTTTTCAACGGAGGGTGTAACTTCTATAGAAGTTATCGAAATGTGACGAAATGGACAAATTGTGCTTATTGGAGCCTACACCGCTCTAAAACATCGATTTGTGCAATTTGGTTGAAACCCTTAGGAATCCCAGCCGTATGCAAGATTCCTCTTAAAACTGGAAGTTTGTGGTAGATAGACTAAAATCAGCCAATTTCTATATTTTATGCATATTTAAACCAAAAACGATGAAAAAACTCAATTTATGCATTTTCATTACACTCTTGAAGAATGAAGCCTATAATTCTTATTTTTCAACGGAGGGTGTAACTTCTATAGAAGTTATCGAAATGTGACGAAATGGACAAATTGTGCTTATTGAAGCCTGAAACGCTCTAAAACAAATTGTCAACTTTGGTTGAAACCCTTAGGAATCCCGGCCGTATGCAAGATTCCTCTTAAAACTGGAAGTTTGTGGTAGATAGACTTAAATCAGCCAATTTGTATATTTTTTGCATATTTTAACCAAAAACGACCAAAAAACTCAATTTATGCATTTTCATAATACTCTTTCAGAATGCACACTGACATTATTATTTTTCAATGGTTGGTGTAACTTCTAAAGTAGTTATCGAAATGTGACGAAATGGACAAATTGTGCCTTTTGGAGCCTGAAACGCTCTAAAACAACGATTTGTCAACTTTGGTTGAAACCCTTAGGAATCCCAGCCGTATGCAAGATTCCTCTTAAAACTTGAAGTGTGTGGTAGAAAGACTAAAATCAGCCAATTTCTATATTTTATCCATATTTTAACCAAAAACGACCAAAAAACTCAATTTATGCATTTTCATAATACTCTTGAAGAATAAAAACTATAATTCTTATTTTTCAACGGAGGGTGTAACTTCTATAGAAGTTATCGAAATGTGACGAAATGGACAAATTGTGCTTCTTGGAGCCTGAATCGCTCTAAAACAACGATTTGTCAACTTTGGTTGAAACACTTAGGAATCCCAGCTGTATGCAAGATTCCTCTTAAAACTCGACATTTGTGGTAGATAGGCTAAAATCAGCCAACTTCTTTTTTTTTTTGCATATTTTAACCAAAAACGACCAAAAAACTCAATTTATGCATTTTCATAATTCCCTTGAAGAATGCAACCTATAATTCTTATTTTTCAACGGAGGCTGTAACTTCTAAAGAAGTTATCGGAATGTAACGGAATGGACAAATTGTGCTTATTGGAGCCTGAAACGCGCTAAAACAACGATTTGTGCAATTTGGTTGAAACCCTTAGGAATCCCAGCCGTATGCAAGATTCCTCTTAAAACTGAAAGTTTGTGGTAGATAGACTAAAATCAGCCAATTTCTATATTTTATGCATATTTTAACCAAAACGACCAAAAAACTCAATTTATGCATTTTCATAATACTCTTTCAGAATGCACACTAACATTATTATTTTTCAACGGTTGGTGTAACTTCTAAAGTAGTTATCGAAATGTGACGAAATGGACAAATTGTGTTTATTGGAGCCTGAAACGCTCTAAAACAACGATTTGTCAACTTTGGTTGAACCCTTAGGAATCCCAGCCGTAGGCAAGATTCCTTTTAAAACTGAAAGTTTGTGGTAGATAGACTGAAATCAGCCAATTTCTATATTTTATGCATATTTTAACCAAAAACGACGAAAAAACTTATTTTTTGCATTTTCATAATACTCTTGAAGAATGCAACCTAACATTATTATTTTATTTATTTATTTATTTATTTATTTTTCAACGGTTGGTGTAACTTCTAAAGTAGTTATCGAAATGTGACGAAATGGACAAATTGTGCTTATTGGAGCCTGAAACGCTCTAAAACAACGATTTGTCAACTTTGGTTGAAACCCTTAGGAATCCCAGCCGTATGCAAGATTCCTCTTAAAACTGGAAGTATGTGGTAGATAGACTCAAATCAGCCAATTTCTATATTTTATCCATATTTTAACCAAAAACGACCAAAAAAACTCAATTTATGCATTTTCATAATACTCTTGAAGAATGCAACCTATAATTCTTATTTTTCAACGGAGGGTGTAACTTCTAAAGTAGTTATCGAAATGTGACGAAATGGACAAATTGTTCTTATTGGAGCCTGAAACGCTGTAAAACAACGATTTGTCAACTTTGGTTGAAACACTTAGGAATCCCAGCTGTATGCAAGATTCCTCTTAAAACTCGAAGTTTGTGGTAGATAGACTGAAATAAGCCAATTTCAATATTTTATCCATATTTTAACCAAAAACGACGAAAAAACTCAATTTATGCATTTTCATAATACTCTTGAAGAATGCAAAATATAATTCTTATTTTTCAACGGAGGGTGTAACTTCTATAGAAGTTATCGAAATGTGACGAAATGGACAAATTGTGCTTATTGGAGCCTGAAACGCTCTAAAACAACGATTTGTCAACTTTGGTTGAAACACTTAGGAATCCCAGCTGTATGCAAGATTCCTCTTAGAGCTCGAAGTTTGTGGTAGATAGACTAAAATCAGCCAAATTCTATAATTTATGCATATTTTAACCAAAAACGACCAAAAAACTCAATTTATGCATTTTCATAATACTCTTGAAGAATGCAGCCTATAATACTTATTTTTCAACGGAGGGTGTAACTTCTATTAAAGTTATCGAAATAAGACGAAATGGACAAATTGTGCTTATTGGAGCCTAAAACGCTCTAAAACAACGATTTGTCAACTTTGGTTAAAACCCTTAGGAATCCCAGCCGTATGCAAGATTCCTCTTAAAACTTGAAGTATGTGGTAGATAGACTAAAATAGGCCAATTTCTATGTTTTATCCATATTTTAACCAAAAACGACCAAAAAACTCAATTTATGCATTTTCATAATACTCTTGAAGAATGCAACCTATAATTCTTATTTTTCAACGGAGGGTGTAACTTCTATAGAAGTTATCGAAATGTGACGAAATGGACAAATTGTGCTTATTGGAGCCTGAAACGCTCTAAAACAACGATTTGTGCAATTTGGTTGAAACTTTTAGGAATCCCAGCCGTATGCAAGATTCCTCTTAAAACTGGAAGTTTGTGGTAGATAGACTAAAATCAGCCAATTTCTATATTTTATGCATATTTTAACCAAAAACGACTTAAAACCTCAATTTATGCATTTTCATAATACTCTTGAAGAATAAAAACTATAATTCTTATTTTTCAACGGTGGGTGTAACTTCCAAAGAAGTTATCGAAATGTGACGAAATGAACAAATTGTGCTTATTGGAGCTTGAAACGCTCTAACACAACGATTTGTCAACTTTGGTTGAAACCCTTAGGAATCCCAGCCGTATGCAAGATTCCTCTTAAAACTGGAAGTTTGTGGTAGATAGACTGAAATCAGCCAATTTCTATAATTTATGTATATTTTAACCAAAAACGACCATTAAACTCAATTTATGCATTTTCATAATACTCTTGAAGAATAAAAACTATAATTCTTATTTTTCAACGGAGGGTGTAACTTCTATAGAAGTTATCGAAATGTGACGAAATGGACAAATTGTGCTTATTGGAGCCTGAAACGCTCTAAAACAACGATTTGTCAACTTTGGTTGAAACACTTAGGAATCCCAGCTGTATGCAAGATTCCTCTTAAAACTCGAAGTTTGTGGTAGATAGACTGAAATCAGCCAATTTCTATATTTTATCCATATTTTAACCAAAAACGACGAAAAAACTCAATTTATGCATTTTCATAATACTCTTGAAGAATGCAAAATATAATTCTTATTTTTCAACGGAGGGTGTAACTTCTATAGAAGTTATCGAAATGTGACGAAATGGACAAATTGTGCTTATTGGAGCCTGAAACGCTCTAAAACAACGATTTGACAACTTTGGTTGAAACACTTAGGAATCCCAGCTGTAAGCAAGATTCCTCTTAAAGCTCGAAGTTTGTGGTAGATAGACTAAAATCAGCCAAATTCTATAATTTATGCATATTTTAACCAAAAACGACCAAAAAACTCAATTTATGCATTTTCATAATACTCTTGAAGAATGCAGCCTATAATTCTTATTTTTCAACGGAGGGTGTAACTTTTATTGAAGTTATCGAAATGTGACGAAATGGACAAATTGTGCTTTTTGGAGCCTGAAACGCTCTAAAACAACTATTTGTCAACTTTGGTTGAAACCCTTAGGAATCCCGGCCGTATGCAAGATTCCTCTAAAAACTGGAAGTTTGTGGTAGATAGACTAAAATCAGCCAAGTTCTATATTTTATGCATATTTTAACCAAAAACGACCAAAAAACTCAATTTATGCATTTTCATAATACTCTTTCAGAATGCACACTAACATTATTATTTTTCAACGGTTGGTGAAACTTCTAAAGTAGTTATCGAAATGTGACGAAATGGACAAATTGTGCTTGTTGGAGCCTGAAACGCTCTAAAACAACGATTTGTCAACTTTGGTTGAAACCCTTAGGAATCCCAGCCGTATGCAAGATTCCTCTTAAAACTGGAAGTATGTGGTAGATAGACTGAAATAAGCTAGTTTCTATATTTTATTATATTTTTACCAAAAACGACCAAAAAACTCAATTTATGCATTTTCATAATACTCTTGAAGAATGCAACCTATAATTCTTATTTTTCAACGGAGGGTGTAACTTCTATTAAAGTTATCGAAATAAGACGAAATGGACAAATTGTGCTTATTGGAGCCTGATACGCTCTAAAACAACGATTTGTGCAATTTGGTTGAAACACTTAGGAATCCCAGCCGGAAGCAAGATTCCTCTTAAAACTGGAAGTTTGTGGTAGATGACTAAAATCAGCCAATTTCTATATTTTATGCATATTTTAACCAAAAACGACGAAAAAACTTATTTTTTGCATTTTCATAATACTCTTGAAGAATGCAACCTAACATTATTATTTTTCAACGGTTGGTGTAACTTCTAAAGTAGTTATCGAAATGTGACGAAATGGACAAATTGTGCTTATTGGAGCCTGAAACGCTCTAAAACAACGATTTGTCAACTTTGGTTGAAACCCTTAGGAATCCCAGCCGTATGCAAGATTCCTCTTAAAACTGGAAGTATGTGGTAGATAGACTCAAATCAGCCAATTTCTATATTTTATCCATATTTTAACCAAAAACGACCAAAAAAACTCAATTTATGCATTTTCATAATCCTCTTGAAGAATGCAACCTATAATTCTTATTTTTCAACGGAGGGTGTAACTTCTATAGAAGTTATCGAAATGTGACGAAATGGACAAATTGTGCTTATGGGAGCCTACACCGCTCTAAAACAACGATTTGTGCAATTTGGTTGAAACCCTTAGGAATCCCAGCCGTATACAAGATTCCTCTTAAAACTGGAAGTTTGTGGTAGATAGACGTAAATCAGCCAATTTCTATATTTTATGCATATTTTAACCAAAAACGACGAAAAAACTCAATTTATGCATTTTCATTATACTCTTGAAGAATGCAGCCAATAATTCTTATTTTTCAACGGAGGGTGTAACTTCTATAGAAGTTATCGAAATGTGACGAAATGGACAAATTGTGCTTATTGGTGGCTGAAACGCTCTAAAACAACGATTTGTCAACTTTGGTTGAAACCCTTAGGAATCCCGGCCGTATGCAAGATTCCTCTTAAAACTGGAAGTTTGTGGTAGCTAGACTAAAATCAGCCAATTTCTATATTTTATGCATATTTTAACAAAAAACGACCAAAAAACTCAATTTATGCATTTTCATAATACTCTTTCAGAATGCACACTAACATTATTATTTTTCAACGGTTGGTGTAACTTCTTAAGTAGTTATCGAAATGTGACGAAATGGACAAATTGTGCTTATTGGAGCCTGAAACGCTCTAAAACAACGATTTGTCAACTTTGGTTGAAACACTTAGGAATCCCAGCTGTATGCAAGATTCCTCTTAAAACTCGAAGTTTGTGGTAGATAGACTGAAATCAGCCAATTTCAATATTTTATCCATATTTTAACCAAAAACGACGAAAAAACTTAATTTATGCATTTTCATAATACTCTTGAAGAATGCAAAATATAATTCTTATTTTTCAACGGAGGGTGTAACTTCTATAGAAGTTATCGAAATGTGACGAAATGGACAAATTGTGCTTATTGGAGCCTGAAACGCTCTAAAACAACGATTTGTCAACTTTGGTTGAAACACTTAGGAATCCCAGCTGTATGCAAGATTCCTCTTAAAGCTCGAAGTTTGTGGTAGATAGACTAAAATCAGCCAAATTCTATAATTTATGCATATTTTAACCAAAAACGACCAAAAAACTCAATTTATGCATTTTCATAATACTCTTGAAGAATGCAGCCTATAATTCTTATTTTTCAACGGAGGGTGTAACTTCTAATAAAGTTATCGAAATAAGACGAAATGGACAAATTGTGCTTATTGGAGCCTGAAACGCTCTAAAACAACGATTTGTCAACTTTGGTTAAAACCCTTAGGAATCCCAGCCGTATGCAAGATTCCTCTTAAAACTTGAAGTATGTGGTAGATAGACTAAAATAGGCCAATTTCTATGTTTTATCCATATTTTAACCAAAAACGACCAAAAAACTCAATTTATGCATTTTCATAATACTCTTGAAGAATGCAACCTATAGTTCTTATTTTTCAACGGAGGGTGTAACTTCTATAGAAGTTATCGAAATGTGACGAAATGGACAAATTGTGCTTATTGGAGCCTGAAACGCTCTAAAACAACGATTTGTGCAATTTGGTTGAAACCCTTAGGAATCCCAGCCGTATGCAAGATTCCTCTTAAAACTTGAAGTTTGTGGTAGATAGACTAAAATCAGCCAATTTCTATATTTTATGCATATTTTAACCAAAAACGACTTAAAACCTCAATTTATGCATTTTCATAATACTCTTGAAGAATAAAAACTATAATTCTTATTTTTCAACGGTGGGTGTAACTTCCAAAGAAGTTATCGAAATGTGACGAAATGAACAAATTGTGCTTATTGGAGCTTGAAACGCTCTAACACAACGATTTGTCAACTTTGGTTGAAACCCTTAGGAATCCCAGCCGTATGCAAGATTCCTCTTAAAACTGGAAGTTTGTGGTAGATAGACTGAAATCAGCCAATTTCTATAATTTATGTATATTTTAACCAAAAACGACCATTAAACTCAATTTATGCATTTTCATAATACTCTTGAAGAATAAAAACTATAATTCTTATTTTTCAACGGAGGGTGTAACTTCTATAGAAGTTATCGAAATGTGACGAAATGGACAAATTGTGCTTATTGGAGCCTGAAACGCTCTAAAACAACGATTTGTCAACTTTGGTTGAAACACTTAGGAATCCCAGCTGTATGCAAGATTCCTCTTAAAACTCGAAGTTTGTGGTAGAGAGACTGAAATCAGCCAATTTCTATATTTTATCCATATTTTAACCAAAAACGACGAAAAACTCAATTTATGCATTTTCATAATACTCTCGAAGAATGCAAAATATTATTCTTATTTTCAACGGAGGGTGTAACTTCTATAGAAGTTATCAAAATGTGACGAAATGGACAAATTGTGCTTATTGGAGCCTGAAACGCTCTAAAACAACGATTTGTCAACTTTGGTTAAAACACTTAGGAATCCCAGCTGTATGCAAGATTCCTCTTAAAGCTCGAAGTTTGTGGTAGATAGACTAAAATCAGCCAAATTCTATAATTTATGCATATTTTAACCAAAAACGACCAAAAAAACTCAATTTAGGCATTTTCATAATACTCTTGAAGAATGCAGCCTATAATTCTTATTTTTCAACGGAGGGTGTAACTTCTATTGAAGTTATCGAAATGTGACGAAATGGACAAATTGTGCTTATTGGAGCCTGAAACGCTCTAAAACAACTATTTGTCAACTTTGGTTGAAACCCTTAGGAATCCCGGCCGTATGCAAGATTCCTCTAAAAACTGAAGTTTGTGGTAGATAGACTAAAATCAGCCAATTTCTATATTTCATGCATATTTTAACCAAAAACGACCAAAAAACTCAATTTATGCATTTTCATAATACTCTTTCAGAATGCACACTAACATTATTATTTTTCAACGGTTGGTGAAACTTCTAAAGTAGTTATCGAAATGTGACGAAATGGACAAATTGTGCTTGTTGGAGCCTGAAACGCTCTAAAACAACGATCTGTCAAATTTGGTTGAAACCCTTAGGAATCCCAGCCGTATGCAAGATTCCTCTTAAAACTGGAAGTATGTGGTAGATAGACTGAAATAAGCTAGTTTCTATATTTTATTATATTTTAACCAAAAACGACCAAAAACTCAATTTATGCATTTTCATAATACTCTTGAAGAATGCGAACCTGTAATTCTTATTTTTCAACGGAGGTGTAACTTCTATTAAAGTTATCGAAATAAGACGAAATGGACAAATTGTGCTTATTGGAGCCTGAAACGCTCTAAAACAACGATTTGTGCAATTTGGTTGAAACACTTAGGAATCCCAGCCGAAAGCAAGATTCCTCTTAAAACTGGAAGTTTGTGGTAGATGACTAAAATCAGCCAATTTCTATATTTTATGCATATTTTAACCAAAAACGTCCAAAAAACTCAATTTATGCATTTTCATAATCCTCTTTCAGAATGCACACTAACATTATTATTTTTCAACGGTGGGTGTAACTTCTAAAGTAGTTATCGAAATGTAACGAAATGGACAAAATGTGCTTATTGGAGCTTGAAACGCTCTAACACAACGATTTGTCAACTTTGGTTATAACCCTAAGGAATCCCAGCCGTAGGCAAGATTCCTCTTAAAACTGGAAGTTTGTGGTAGATAGACTGAAATCAGCCAATTTCTATATTTTATCCATATTTTAACCAAAACGAACAAAAACCTCAATTTATGCATATTCATAATACTCTTGAAGAATAAAAACTATAATTCTTATTTTTCAATGGAGGGTGTAACTTCTATAGAAGTTATCGAAATGTGACGAAATAGACAAATTGTGCTTATTGGAGCCTGAATCGCTCTAAAACAACGATTTGTCAACTTTGGTTGAAACACTTAGGAATCCCAGCTGTATGCAAGATTCCTCTTAAAACTCGAAGTTTGTGGTAGATAGACTGAAATCAGCCAATTTCTATATTTTATGCATATTTTAACCAAAAACGACCAAAAAACTCAATTTATGCATTTTTATAATACTCTTGAAGAATGCAACCTATAATTCTTATTTTTCAACGGAGGGTGTTACTTCTATAGAAGTTATCGAAATGTGACGAAATGGACAAATTGTGCTTATTGGAGCCTGAAACGCCCTAAAACAACGATTTGTCAACTTTGGTTGAAACACTTAGGAATCCCAGCTGTATGCAAGATTCCTCTTAAAACTCGAAGTTTGTGGTAGATAGACTGAAATCAGCCAATTTCTATATTTTATCCATATTTTAACCAAAAACGACTTTAAACCTCAATTTATGCATTTTCATAATACTCTTGAAGAATAAAAACTATAATTCTTATTTTTTAACGGAGGGAGGGTGTAACTTCTAAAGAAGTTATCGAAATGTGACGAAATGGACAAATTGTGCTTATTGGAGCCTGAAACGCTCTAAAACAACGATTTGTTAACTTTGGTTGAAACCCTTAGGAATCCCAGCCGTATGCAAGATTCCTCTTAAAACTGGAAGTTTGTGGTAGATAGACTGAAATCAGCCAATTTCTATAATTTATGTATATTTTAACCAAAAACGACCAAAAACCTCAATTTATGCATTTTCATAATACTCTTGAAGAATAAAAACTATAATTCTTATTTTTCAACGGAGGGTGTAACTTCTATAGATGTTATCGAAATGTGACGAAATGGACAAATTGTGCTTATTGCAGCCTGAAACGCTCTAAAACAACGATTTGTCAACTTTGGTTGAAACGCTTAGGAATCCCAGCTGTATGCAAGATTCCTCTGAAAACTCGAAGTTTGTGGTAGATAGACTGAAATCAGCTAATTTCTATATTTTATGCATATTTTAACCAAAAACGACCAAAAAACTCAATTTATGCATTTTCATAATACTCTTGAAGAATGCAACCTATAATTCTTATTTTTCAACGGAGGGTGTAACTTCTAAAGTAGTTATCGAAATGACAAACAATGGACAAATTGTGCTTATTGGAGCCTAAAAACGCTCTAAAAATACGATTTGTTAACTTTGGTTGAAACCCTTAGGAATCCCAGCCGTATGCAAGATTCCTCTTAAAACTGGAAGTTTGTGGTAGATAGACTGAAATCAGCCAATTTCTATATTGTATGCATATTTTAACCAAAAACGTCCAAAAAACTCAATTTATGCATTTTCATAATACTCTTTCAGAATGCACACTAACATTATTATTTTTCAACGGTGGGTGTAACTTCTAAAGTAGTTATCGAAATGTAACGAAATGGATAAATTGTGCTTATTGGAGCTTGAAACGCTCTAACACAACGATTTGTCAACTTTGGTTGAAACCCTTAGGAATCCCAGCCGTAGGCAAGATTCCTCTTAAAACTGGAAGTTTGTGGTAGATAGACTGAAATCAGCCAATTTCTATATTTGATCCATATTTTAACCAAAAACGAACAAAAACCTCAATTAATGCATATTCATAATACTCTTGAAGAATAAAAACTATAATTCTTATTTTTTAATGGAGGGTGTAACTTCTATAGAAGTTATCGAAATGTGACGAAATGGACAAATTGTGCTTATTGGAGCCTGAATCGCTCTTAAACCACGATTTGTCAACTTTGGTTGAAACACTTAGGAATCCCAGCTGTATGCAAGATTCCTCTTAAAACTCGAAGTTTGTGGTAGATATACTAAAATCAGCCAATTTCTATGTTTTATGCATATTTTAACCAAAAACGACCAAAAAACTCAATTTATGCATTTTCATAATACTCTTGAAGAATGCAACCTATAATTCTTATTTTTTAACGGAGGGTGTATTTTCTAAAGAAGTTATCGAAATGTAACGAAATGGACAAATTGTGCTTATTGGAGCCTGAAACGCTCTAAAACAATGATTTGTGCAATTTGGTTGAAACCCTTAGGAATCACAGCCGTATGCAAGATTCCTCTTAAAACTGGAAGTTTGTGGTAGATAGACTAAAATCAGCCAATTTCTATATTTTACGCATATTTTAACCAAAAACGACCAAAAAACTCAATTTATGCATTTTCATAATACTCTTTCAGAATGCACACTAACATTATTACTTTTCAACGGTTGGTGTAACTTCTAAAGAAGTTATCGAAATGTAAAGAAATGGACAAATTGTGCTTATTGGAGCCTGAAACGCTCTAAAACAACGATTTGTCAACTTTGGTTGAAACCCTTATGAATCCCAGCCGTATGCAAGATTCCTCTTAAAACTTGAAGTATGTGGTAGAAAGACTAAAATCAGCAAATGTCTATATTTTATCTATATTTTAACCAAAAACGACCAAAAAACTCAATTTATGCATTTTCATAATTATCTTGAAGAATAAAAACTATAATTCTTATTTTTCAACGGAGGGTGTAACTTCTTGAGAAGTTATCGAAATGTGACGAAATGGACAAATTGTGCTTATTGGAGCCTAAATCGCTCTAAAACAACGATTTGTCAACTTTGGTTGAAACACTTAGGAATACCAGCTGTATGCAAGATTCCTCTTAAAACTCGAAGTTTGTGGTAGATAGGCTAAAATCAGCCAAGTTCTTTTTTTTTGCATATTTTAACCAAAAACGACCAAAAACTCAATTTATGCATTTTCATAATACTCTTGAAGAATAAAAACTATAATTCTTATTTTTCAACGGAGGGTGTAACTTCTAAAGAAGTTATCGGAATGTAACGAAATGGACAAATTGTGCTAATTGGAGCCTGAAACGCTCTAAGTCTAAAACAACGATTTGTGCAATTTGGTTGAAACCCTTAGGAATCCCAGCCGTATGCAAGATTCCTCTTAAAACTGGAAGTTTGTGGTAGATAGACTAAAATCAGCCAATTTCTCTATTTTATGCATATTTTAACCAAAACGACCAAAAAACTCAATTTATGCATTTTCATAATACTCTTTCAGAATGCACACTAACATTATTATTTTTCAACGGTTGGTGTAACTTCTAAAGTAGTTATCGAAATGTGACGAAATGGACAAATTGTGCTTTTTGGAGCCTGAAACGCTCTAAAACAACGATTGGTCAACTTTGGATGAAACCCTTAGGAATCCCAGCCGTAGGCAAGATTCCTTTTAAAACTGGAAGTTTGTGGTAGATAGACTGAAATAAGCCAATTTCTATATTTTATGCATATTTTAACCAAAAACGACGAAAAAACTTATTTTTTGCAACTTCATAATACTCTCGAAGAATGCAAACTATATTTCTATTTTTCAACGGAGGGTGTATCTTCTAAAGAAGTTATCGATATGTGACGAAATGGACAAATT